>PVKB01004185.1:0-154354 GCA_004027205.1 Ctenodactylus gundi | reverse complement strand
GAGATTTGTTTTCTCTTTCTGAAGGCACATTTTTATGCACATAATTTTTATTGATAATTTCGTATTTTCCATGTAGTCTCCGAACTCTATGAACTCTAGGCTCCACAAACATTGCTTTAACTCCATTTAAAAATGTGCAAATTTTCAGAAATCTAAAGTAGTTATCATTTGACATTGAAAGGGTCCAAATTAAGTATATTATTTTAGATTCACTTAGAATCTTGAAAACTACAAGATACTGCATCCTCCTCACAATGTCTAGAATGATACTACTCAGAGTTCAGACATTTACAAGAACCATTATTATTTTAGGTCCTTCACTTAGGGAATGCTTCTGAAAATTAGTACTGATTCTATTTTTTAATTTGAAAGATTACAACATATTTAAATTTAACATATTCTTTAAAAAACTCACTGGGGGTAAAAATAATAGAAACTGTTGCAGGGATATCCTCTTTTTAGAGCAATAACAAAAGGAAACTCACTTTGATCAGATGACTTCTTTTTGTAATTAAAATAGCATAGAACAGGAAAACACTTTAAGTCTTTTAACACCAAAACCCGTGCTTAATTCATCATTTCTTAGGTCCAGAGAGGAAAAGAAGGCCTCACAGCCAACATCATGATAGACAACAAATGACAAGGTATATATCTCATTAAAAATGCTAAAATCATCTTTTAGAATGCATGTCAAGGGCAATTGCACTATAAGAATGAATTTATTCTTAGAGTTTTTATGTTAAGGAAAGCGAGCACAATATAAATTTAATGGCAGTTTCAAATTATGTAAAATGTACTTTAGGGAATGATTCATGAGATTTCATTCTGCTCTTAGATTAGTCTAATATAAAGTCAGAAGATACAGAAAATCCATTGTTTGAGAGGCTGAGAATTCAAAGAACTCAATTCTTCATTTTTCTTTTAACTCGCTTTTTCCCATTTTCACATGCACAATGCTAACAACTAATCTTTCTCATTCTTCATTTACCCTTTTTGTACCATTGCTACACTTGTAACATCTTGAGCTACTAGATATATTGTTCATCTCTTTATCAATCCAACACCTATGTATTGAGGTTGTCTCATGTTTCAAGTATTATATTAGAAAGCAGCATAGACATGAGAACTAAGCTGACACAATCAGGACCCCATGGACCCCTTCATGACAGCAAGAGTCCTATGGGAGGGATCTGTGCTGTCTTCACTGATTAATTTCAAAACATCTGTGAAATAGATGGAGAAAAATTAAAGCACCAAATTTTGAGTTAGGCCTTATAATTTGAGGACAAGGTTGAAAAGAAATAGGAAAGATCTTAAGAAAAATAAATTTCCTGTCACTACAAAGTGTTTGTTTCCTGTATAGCCTTTCCAACAACTCAATTGTTTTCCACTTTTGTACATGAAGAAGGTGAGACATGTACAGGATAAGGGTCTTGTTCAACCCCAAATAACTCATGAGTGTCGTAGTTAATGTTTCATCACAGAAGTCCATACTCATAGGCATAGCTTGTTTAAATCATAGATGACAGAATAGATACAAATAGATACATTTTGGTTTTTTCCATGGGTTCCATAATATAGTATGTGTAGAAAATGTTAAATGTCAGTAGAATAATAGTAGATAACAAGGAACCCTACTAAAATAGAGAGAATATTACATTTTGCATATCACCATAAAGAAAAAAAGAAATATACTTTGCTCTATATGGATATATTAATTTTTACTTTTTCTGCTTAAAATGGGAGAGAACGGCTTAGTGATGAAATACTATACTTTTTTTAAAAATTCTTAACATGAAGACAAAACCTGATAAAATATATATGGAACTTTAATTTTCTGAAGTTCCTGAAAGGTTAGGTATATAATATATTTGTTCAGATTAAATTTGCCCCATATTTTCTCAGAATTAATGACACTGAAAATATCTTTGAATAGATATTCTTGTTTATCACAAAAAGAATAAAAATAGATTATTTTTAAGCTAAACAAATTAAAACTTTTGTGAGGGGAAAAGTTGAAAAAATATTCGGAAAAGTTTCAGCTTCCTTATGGTCTTAGTGAATAATGTTAAAATATTTTTCTTTTAGATTGTTCTAAAATTGCAGATATGACGGCAATTTAGACAGTGCTTCAATTTGTTAAACTTACTCTATTTAAAATAACTTTAAAGAAGTCACAGTTATTTCATGAATGATTTCAAGGGGAGATATGGAAGTTTATGAGCCTTGCGAGAGATATAATATTGACTCCTTACTTTTAATCTGTTGTGATTTAACTAAGGTCATATATGTGTATGTAATTAAGGTTAGGTTAAACAATTATATTTCATATAAACTTCTAACCTCCAAAATTCAATACACACTGGTAACATTTAACCTTTTGAATAATAGCTCTGTACAACTAGCTAAACTAAATTATTGATTTCTTGATTCAATATATTTATATTTTCCATGCCTTTATATTGTGATAGTTAACTTTTCAGATTTATTAAAAAGGTAATTCTACATGATTCATTTAGAAAATAATTATTGCTCTTGGCTTATATGGTTAATTCATTATTGTGTATGTTGTTCATAATTATTTTTGAGCAAGTGTCTAAAATTTTATCTAATTTGTTACTGAGGAACCACATAGACGATAAAACCACTCTCTAAGCATATTTTGAAAAATTGAGTTTATGCAGATTTCCATTAACTGAGACTAAATTTCTAGATTTTAAAAAAATGGACAATGTCCCTTAGAACAACTTATCTTGAACTTCAGAAGCGTCTTTGCTACTAAGTGAAATTCATCTCTAATGTAATGTATATAATTTTAACACATATGACTTCCAGGATGTAAGCACTTAATTAAAAAATACAAAATATCAAATTCAGCAAGAAAAAAATCATTGGCAAAAATTAAAGCGTTCTTAGACATGTCTGCAAAATAAATCTTTAGCACCACATTTAAAAGACTTGCAGGTGTATTTTGGGGATTGACTTTTAGATTTTCAATAATTTTTCTCAGCACCATCAAAAATGTCTTAGATTCATGTTTTGAGAATCTGATGATACGCTTGAAATCCCTGCCGGCTCTTCTGCATTCTCTTGTTTGTTTGTTTGTTTGTTTGTTTGTTTGTTTGTTTGTTTGTTTGTTTTGAGCCATGGTCGCACTCTGTAGTCCATACTGGTCCTGAACAGGTCATGTAGCCCAGCCTGGCTTTAAACTCAGAGCATCTCTCCTTCCTCAGCCTACTTCATCCTGGAATTGCAAGTGTGTGCCATCACACTCAGTTTATGTGGGGCTAGAAAATTGAACTCAGGATCCTGTGCCTGCTAGACAAGCAGTTTACAGACTGAACAGTGTCCCTACCCTAATTATTTTGTATTAAAGCTGAAATTTGTATCTTATGATCATTATTCAAGTCTCTGCATGAATTTGACCATATTTATTTATTTATTTATTTATTTATTGAGACAGGGTCTCTGTCCATAGCCCATGCTGGTCATGAACACACTATGGAGCCCAGGCTGACCTAGGATTCATGGCAATTTGCCTGACTCAGCCTCCTGAGAGATGGAATTACAAGTGTGCACCACCATACGTTGCTTTATGTGGTTCTGGGGAATCGAACTCAGAACCTTGTACTTGCAAAGAAAGTGCTAATAGCTATGTCATTCTTTCAGCCCTGAATTTGACCTTTTAATATTTAAGTACAATTCATATCATGCAATACTTGGCTTTCTCTGTCTGGCCTATCTCACTTTTCATAATGTCCTTAAGGCTCATTCATATTGTCTTAAATGGCAGAACTCTCTTTTAGGCAGAATAATATGCCAGAGTCTGTGCATACATACGTTTTACATACAAATAATGTAATCATGCATGTACATGTGTATAGTGGTCTATAATTCCACATATATGCATATAAAAACATAAACATGTTCTTTGTCTATCAATGAATAATTACATTAAATTTCTGCCTTAGTAGTGTGAATAGTGCTTCACTGAGCACGCAAGTGTAGATACCACTTCAGATTATTGGAATTTCTGGATCCCATGGTATTTCAAGTGCTATTTTTTGAGGGGCCTCTATGCTGTTTTCTATAAGCCCTGTACTCGTGGATATTTTCAGTAGCAGTGCGCAGGGGCCTCCTTTTCATCAGATCCTTGATGCTCCCTTGTCTGTCTCTTTTTTAATCATAGTTATCGTAGCTCACGTCAGATGATCTCTCTGTGTAGCACTGATTTTTAGTTTCTTGGCAATTGGTGATATTTACCACCTATTTACATAGCTGCTTCTATTTACATACCTTTTATGAACACATATCCCTCCCATAGCACCCTGGCGTTCCCTCCAGCCATCTTTGCTAAAAACAATGAGGTACACTCGAAAACCTTTTAAAATCAGTCATATAAAAGTTACAGAATACTTACAAACATTAGCTACACTTTTTCCTAAACACTGAAATGATTGTTTAATTTCAAAGTCCAAATGAATTTTTTAAAAAGAAGAAAGAAAACAAACGGAAAAGCAGAGGAAACTAAAACAAATGTTTTTCAGTTAGTGTTAAGAAAAAACTCCGTGTAATGAAACATGGAGAAAGTACTGTGAGGATATTGTTTGGGATTTTTACCTTTTGAGCCTCACGGTTGATAAAGAAATCACCATTTGCCTTAGACTGTTTGTACAAACTGCTTTTAAAAGGTGGAAGCTGTGATAATGAACTCTTATTTTCTGCTTAATAACTTCATAAATCATCTCACATTCTCTCATCAAGAAAGAACAAAGCCATTGTGTGCTGGGTGTTAAGTTATGATGTATAATAGCTATGAAACTAGAGGGAATACTGAAATCCTCATTTACATGATAATATGCAACTGTCGGGCCATTTTAAAAGCTAATATATTTTGAGCAAGGACCTTGTCAAAGACTATGGTAAACCATTTACATATAGGCCTTTTGTTCACTTCTCACAAAACCTTTGTCAACTTCTGGTAACTTTGGCTAATAGAGATGGTTTTCTTTGATTTCTACGATTGTTAAATGAGACAGTATCACCGTGTGCTTAGTACAAAGGTATCATGCAATTTTAGAAGTTTTGAAATTGAGTTTGAAGCAAAGATGCACAGATAGTAAATATCAGAGATGGGATATGGAGGAAAGCACAACTCTGGATCAAAGCACCTGGCATGAGACTTTGCTACTGCAGCTTAGTCACTGAGATACTGGCTTTGACGTTCCTTTAAGTCCGAGAAGATAATGCAAGAAAAGGAAAAGGGACACGTAAAATATGTAACAGATAGATGTGACAGTCAGCCTCCTTTTCAAAACTTAACTATGATGTCCCTTAGCAATATTCCCTGGAAAAGAGAAGCTTGTACTTTAGTTTTAGCTTCAGTTTAGTTTTGTTTTGTCAAGTAATATTAGGTATTTTTGACTAGTTTTATCAGTATTTTACAATTCCTTGCATACATACTTTTTGACTTATTTTGCTAGCAATATACCTACATTTTCTGTTTCTTGGTGCTATAATAAGTGAAATTTTTGTTTCACTTATGAATTGATCATTGTTAGTATATAGAAACATAATTGATTTTCTATATAGGAAAAAAGAAATCACTAGAGACACATTTATTTAACTCATCTTAACCCTCCTTACTTTGACCTGGTGATACTTGTTATTTTTATAGTCACTGGAATTCAGTAAGATACAGTATGATGTATCTGACTTAAATAGAATAGTCATCAACATTTAAAAACAATGTGTTTATTAGCTAAGACCGGACATCTTCATGATCAGTAGCCTCCTTGTAATTAAGATAATATTCCTTTACTAGAAAAAAGAAAGCCACCATATATATATATATATATATATATATATAGAGAGAGAGAGAGAGAGAGAGAGAGAGAGAGAGAGAGAGTTCCTGATGTAGTGCATGCCTTTCCTTGTAAGATGAAGGGGAATCAGTATTAGATGCCACTTACAACCCAAAGCCTGGCTACGACATGTAAGAGATCCAGGTTAAGATCTGAAATCCCCAGCCTGAGTCCTGTACCAAGCTGCCTCAAGCATTCATGCTGCAGTTTTTAATTTTGTTTTTGGTCTCCTAGCCAACATCTTTACTTTTGGATAAAGCATTCATATCTGATAATAAACCATGCAAACAAAAACGTTGTACTGTTCCTTCATTGTCAGATTTGAGCCACGATGCTCTTTTCTCGTGCTATCTTTGAGAGTTTCATTTCATTAAAATATCAACAGAGCCTTGGAGTCAGAAAAGGCAAAATGTAACTCCACAATTTCTTACAATCAAGTATAATAAGATTTTTAATAAAGAAAAAGGTAAACTGAATTATATTTGATCTGTATTTTAATTTTTCTGTGTTAAGTAGCACATTAAAAGAGGCAGAAAGAAGGTGAGATTTGATTTAATGAATATGCTCTGTACTTGCAATGTTTTAAACTATTCAGAAGAAAAATGAGACTATGAAAACAATGATTTGAAAAAATAGTAATTATTATATAATTTCATTTTGGGACCAAAATTGCTAAGTGCTTTTTAATTATAGGATCAAAATGAACTGATACCTTTGGGATATTGCTTATGGTGTCTCTGTCACACCACTCACAATTAATGGTCATTCTCCAATGTGTCATTCCAGGGTCACTTTATTTCACATGGGTACATGCATTTCCTTTGTCCAAACAGTGCAAATTTACATATGGTCACCTATTGCCTACCATGAATAGACATTTTGACTTAATGGAAATTAAAACAGTGATCTTGGAAATGACTTATTTTTTAGTAGATAATATAGAAAATACAAGTATATCATGGCTTGAATTGTCATTGTGTGGATTTTTTTGTTTGTTTCAAAGAAAAAAATGGAAAATCAAAGTTTGACTATTTGCACTAGCATAATAAAACTATAACATCTAGAAATCTCTTCCTGTATCAAAAGACTTTGGATCTCTGACGATTCTATTAACAGTCAACATTATGTGATCAGATCACATGACTTTATGGCTATCCTATTTCATTAAAGAACAACGCCTTGTCCAAATGACTGTTTGCTGTAGCTTATTTCGCTTTTCTATAGGCTTATACTTGTAGAAACATCAATACTGAATTTTTTGGATGCAAACTGTTCATTGTCTTCGCAATATTTATTGCTGTAATAGTCACAACATGGTCATAGATCTATTGAAAAGAATATTTTAATACGTATCAAGAATTTGTCGATATGATCATGGGAAATATATTTACTACACGATAGTGCTACTTAAAATTTCATAGTTTTCCATGAGTCTCATAGTTTTGTAAATTGCAACTCAAGGCTTACATTTTGTTTCTAGGGAGATAAAATTTGATTAAGAACTGTACGAGGTGAAGACAGTCATGCAATAGGAGAGAAAACGTGTAAGAAAGAGCAAGTACAGAGATGCTGATTAAAAATACAGAAGCATGTAACATGTTTAAATGACAGAAAGAAAGGCCAATGTGGCTGACCCCAGGAAATAAAAGAAATCAGAAGAAGAACCACGAGAAGGAGGCAAGGGCCAGATATTGAACAGCTTTGGTACCCATGGAAAATGGTGGAATAAATTCACGTTACTAAGGTCAACAGTTGTAGGGTCTAGGCAAAGCAACAGCAGGATCACATGCTTTCTGTGGCTACTGCCTGCTGAAGAAATCCTTCAGGTCCTTGAACTGTCATATCAGGTCCAGCATTTCCCTGGCTGAGTTGTGGCTTCAACCTAAGTTTTGGTCTCATGGTCATTAGGAGAGTTAAGATTCAGTCCTTGATCTATCTCCCCGACAGCTTTCAGTAAGAGATAAGCAAGAGTTCCTTGAGTAGGTCACCCTGGAGAGCTCAGGAGGGAAAGGATAAGAAGGACCCTTCCAAGAAGAGACTGAACTACTTACTTGTTTTCCTTCAACAGCTTTGTCCAAAGCAAAAGAGGGGGTGGGGGGAGGGTGAAGGGAGTGTAGGGAGGGGAGGGGAAGGGACAAAAGGAGCGCGGGAAAGCCCTTGTCGCTTTGACAAGAAATGTATGTGCACAAAATGCTCACCTCCATGGTAAACCTTAAATTCTGCACTTGTACATATCAATAAAATGGGGGAAAAAAGATTCTCTTCTGTACAAAAATCATGAAGGATTTTGAAAGCATAACATTGATCATTGCCCCATTTTTATTAGTGTGTATATATATATATATAATATATGATAGATAACATTTACATTGAGCTTGAAAATTTCATGCATATATATTTATATTATTATATAAATATATATAACTTTATGTATATAAAGTATATAAGTATACATATGTGTGTAATGTGATATATATTGTGTATAAATATCACATTAACTTTATAATTCTTCTTTTCCCTCTTCCTGGCCCTTCTGCCCCCTAACTCTTCCTTCTGACTCCCAGTAATTGACTCATTTCATAGCGTTGCTCTTAATGTGCTCTTTATCTTAGCAACTTTCCCTTCAGATTTTTATGAACAGATCAGCAAGTTATTAGGATGCTGAAAAATTAGATTTATCATGATTTCCCTGCATAAAAACAAAACTTGAACTAAGATGAATAGTATGTGATGCTAATACAATCAATTCTGCCATGGAGGCTAATAGAAAATTAGCTATTTAAAACTTGTTTTAGCATAAGACCAGGAGTCTCTTCTGTCAAATGAAAAATTGAAATGTGAATTGAAATGTGAGATGTCCCAGGACCCTTTGTTTGTAAGCAGTGACAAACGAAGTTTCTGTCTCTTTCTTTTGTTAGATATACTTTTAGTTGTCAAACCTTGATTTCTCAGCCTCTCAGAAAAATAAGGATGAAGATTTTTAAAAATATTTTATTTTTTTAATATTTAGATTTGGATTTGTAATAGCAGTGTTAAGATTTATTATTAGTTTAAACAAAACAAGGATCAAAGTTGGGCATTGCCCATCAGAACTAAAGCACAGTTCTTGATGATGTTAGATTGTGAAGTAAGGATAAGGTCAGAAGTTGCTAGTCTCATCACAGCTCACTTTTATGAACTAATGGGCAAACCTGCCAGGTTTAATGGCCTGGAAACAGGAAGTGTGCCTAATGGATTTTTAAAATTGTTTCTAGCTTCTAGAATAATATATAATGTTGGCATATGCACTGACCTTTTACAGAAAGTGAAGCAGATGTTTTATAACTGCTGCTAGTAACAACAAAACAAAACAAATATAAAAGCCAAATAAATTAAATTCATCTTAGAGTGTCAAGGAAGAGCAGGCAGATGGAGTTTAATTAGAAAAATGGACAAAACATTTTGAGTAATAAGCTTTGTATTAGTTTAATATTGCCAGCATATTTTTATGTACTCATATGTCCCTTTTCAAAATTTTTCTGACAAAGAGCAAAGTGATGAATATGAATATAGTTTGATACAACACTTGTAAACATCCAACTTGAATACAATTATGGTTACTTGTGCTTACTTTTCATTTTTAACAAAACATGCTCTCCTTGAAATATCAGTTGAGCACCAGCTATGTAAAATGGCACAGTAAAATGGCTTCTGTTGAGTGCCAAAGCGGAACAGTTAGATTGGGATCTCAAGTAACAACTTGTAGTACATTCAAGTACAAAAAAGAGTGATTAATATACAGAACAGCTAAGATTGGACTGGGAAAATTATTTGTTCTGCCTTACACACACTTCATACAAAAATGATTTGAAATGTTTATGGAGTTCTTCATGTTAAAGCCCAACCCATGTTAAAGCAAGTAATGAGTATTTTATAGTAAAAATCAATCAACCTTAAGTAAAGGTAAGGACTTTGTATCTAACATATATCAAAATACTGTTACTTTTTACCAGAGAAAACAGTACATTGCTGAAATGAGCTCAGGGTCAGAGAAAAGAACACAATTACCTACCATTACAGGAAAGTTTCTCTTATGATATTCTAAAAAGGAATGTCATGTTGTAATATAATTCAGCTTCAATAAGGGCAATAAATCTATCCATGGTTCACATTTCTTCCTAGGGGATAATTCAACTACTTCACTTAATTTTAACTTTATAAAAAGACAAAGAAAGACATTTCAGGGATATTTCATATATAGCTTTCTGAAGATGTTATTTTCCATGAATAATCTTGAGCTATCTGTATGCTGCCCTTCCCATTTGTGTTAAAAAAAAAAACACCCTCAAAGATGTACATACCACGTGTGGAGAACCCATAGCTCAGGGCATCGTGGTGTAAGTCTGTTAGATTTATGCTATTTAAAATATTACTTTTATGAAGCAAGAATATTGGGAGACAATTTGCAAAAATTTTGTGAGAGGGAAGAGAGACAGAGAAAGAGGTAGAGAAAGAGAGAGAGACAGAGACAGAGAGACAGAGGAAGGAAACAAAAAAAACTACTTCTAAACGTAGTGCCGTCCATTAGGGTTACTTTAGCCCAAAAGTGAGAGCATTTTAACTCTTGAGAAATGACTGAAAAGGAAGTCTACAAATTTAATTGTTTTAGGGCTTATTCCATTGAACTGTAGGCAACAGTTGGCGGCACCTTGGCATCTACTTACCTTCTAAGCCTATCACATTCCTAGCCCATATTAACCCATGGACAAGGTATTTGCTGGCCTATATTGGAAATCAAGATCATTGTCTATGCTGTCATCCACAATTTGATCAAATGTTTACCATATCATTATAATCTAAGACTAACAAATTTCTCAAACAATTTAATAATTGATAGAAAACTACCATTGTTCTGCTGTTAGCATTAAGAGGTTCAGTCTAAACCCTCAATATATCTATCTAAATAAACCTAAGATTGGCTTATCACATGCTCCTCTGATATCAGTGTCATGTTATAGTCACTAATAAAATCTTCCTGTATGTGGGGGTGAAATGGGGTGACTGTGGTCACTTCAGAGGAGACATAGGCCCTGTGTTCAGATCACTATATTTTAGTGACATGATTTCCTGGACAACTGACATCTATTTCCTTTCAATAGATTTAGCTAATGCTGTTCAGATACATACATTTTAAACTAGGAGTAGGATTCTTTTCAGAAATACCACTGCATGTTTTTACTTTCTGAATTATGTTTGTAAAATTTTCCTCCTACATACGATTTTTGTAGGGCACTAGAGAAATATATAAGTTTTGCAGTATCAAAAACTTTGATTTTTGCCCCAAAACTCTAGTGATCACCTTTCAAAGGCATAAAAATATATGTCCAAAAGCAAATCAAATATTTGACAAGAGCTGGTAACTCCAACTGAGCCAATATAACTTCTTTGCAATTCTTCCTCAGCTATGTCATTCTATTGTGTTTAAGAAAGGAAGCCCAGGGATGGCTCTGGGGAAAGGTCAACTTCAAATCCTCAGCACGTATTCAGCCTCCTCACTTTATCCTTTCCAGTTCTTACCATCCCGACACTGACAAAACTCAACCATGCGTTTTGTATTTCATTGACTTACAAGTCAGTTTCCAAATCTCTATTTTTATTTATTTCCTCCTGGCTTTCTGTAAAGTTTCTCCATCTATAATATTTCTTTTCCATTTATAAAAACAGAGAAAAAGCTTAAGAGGAATTCTTTTACAAATATCATTATTTTTTTCTGAAAACATTGTCTTGTTATTTCTCAGGATTTTCATGTTCCTTTTTTAATATTTAATTGCTCTGATCTTTACTTAGCAGATAACAGTCAGATAAATACAGGTGCCAAAAATATAGTGTAGTGTCTGTGGTAAAGTGTTTCACATTAAATGGTTACCAGCAATGCTTATCCTCCCTGTAGGGGCCCGCAGATGCGCCAACCGCTTAACACGAGGGAGGAGTCCTCTTTCCTTTTCCTTAAGTCTTGAATAGCTTTGGGATTTGCTCTCGCTAATGGAAAACCTTCCAAGCGGCAAGCTGGAACGCCTGAGTGCCTACCTGGCAAAAGATGGCAGCTTTTCATTTCTTGTCAAGCTAATCAGCAAGTAACAAAATGAAGTACTGATCCCAATGTGCTGGGAGCCCAGTAAGTGAAGGCTCCTTACAGGCTCCAGGCCTTCCCAGCCCTCAGCTGAGGACAGGTGAGTGATTCAGCCAGTGATCTGGGGAGCGGGATGATCTGCTAGTGAAGCTACGGTTATTTCAATCTCCACATCTAAAGCTGATGCATTACTATGTCAAGAAAAGTGAAGCCGTTTCTTTAATTGCTGGTTACATGATTAAAGGGGGAAAAAAGTTGAACTCTGAGAGAAAAGGAAATAGCAAGTTAGCAGGCAAAAAAAAATATTTAGGACCATCTGAGATTTTTTTTCTTCTCTCTCTCTCTCTCTCTCTCTCTCTCTCTCTCTCTCTCTCTCTCTCTCTCAAATGGAATGGTAAACTGGATACTTTACCACTCAGCTGTATCTCTAGCATCAAACTTGCTATCCTATTACCTCAGTGTCCTTCAGTGGTGGGATTACAGGTATGTGCCACCACACGCAACTTAGCTGTGAATGTATTTATAAAATGTTCTTTTTACATACAGTTTTTACAATTAGTAATTTGTAGCTTAGAATTTCTGTCAATGTTACTTGTCTTTATACTTGTTTGTTTGTCTATGTACTTGTTTATGTATTTATTTTTGGAAAGAGGTCTTGCTCTGTAGCCCAGGCTGGTCCTGAACTCACTACGGACCACAGGCTGGCCTTGGCATGACAATCCTTCTATCACATCCTCTCAAGTGCTGGGATTACAGGAGTGTGCTGCCATGCCCAGCTTATGTGGTGCTGGGGACTCGAACTCAGGTCCTCAGTACTGGCTAGGCAAGAGCTTTAACTGCTGAGTCATTTCTCCAGCCCCTTCCAAAGATATTTGATATGGAGAAAGTTTATAGAAAACCATTGCTCCAGATGAAATTTGAGAAAAAGTCGTTCTCTTGTATCTTTATTAAATTTATTTTAACTAATATGTGATGCCCTAGAATTGTACATATTAATGGGATAATTTGAAGTTTCAACATGTTTTGTAAGGTTGAGACCATGTTAAGCATATCTTTCTCCTCACTGTAACTTCTTTATGGTGAAACCTTTCAACTGTTTCCACTTCCTTTTTGAAATATATGATACATTATTGTTACCTGTAGTAATATTACTTTTTGAGAGAGAAAGAGAGGGAGAGAGAGAGACTGTGAGAGAGAGAGAGAGAGAGAGAGAGAGAGAGAACCTGCTCTGTAGCTCAAGCTAACCTTGAACTCATGATGGAGCCCAGGCTAGACTTAAACTCACAGCATTCCTCCTGCCTCGGCCTCCTTAGTTCTATAATTACAAACTTATAGGAGGGTACTGGGGAATCAAACACAAGGCCTTGTGTTTGTTAGGCAAACACTTTAACTGCCAAGCCATGCCTCCAGCACTGTGAAATGCCACAAGGAATATCTTTCTCTTGTCTAAATTATAACTTACTATTCAGAGAACAACTTTTCACCAGTATTCTCTCTGGTCCTACTTTCCCCAGCTTATAGTAAAGACTATTTTTATGAAATTAACTTCTTAACATTTGATATGTTCATGTGATTATATAGGGTCTTCTGTCTGTCCTGTTTCATTGGCCATATTACTTGTTCCATCCACACTGGGACAGAAAGGATCTCATTATTTTTAAGTTTGGCTTGCACTGTGTGTGTGTCTGTGTGTGCATGAGCCACGTTTTCTTGACCCTTGCATCAGTAGATTGCTTCCATTTATTAATTATTGTGAATATTGCTGCCATAAGTTGAAGGTGTTGATATCTCTTTCACATAATAACTTCATTTGTTTTTATTTTATAGTTGGATCATGTGTTTATTTTATTGTTTCATTTACTGCAGACCTATCCTACTATTTTTCATTATAACTGTGACTATTTATTTTCCTACCCACAATGTTCAGGATTTTTTCTTTTACATGTCTGAGACTACCTCAGGTGATCTAATTCAGAGCAGGTTTGTTCCAAAGAATAAAAGTGTATGGAAGTAGCAAGACAAAATTCTGCAATTTACAAATAGCGGTTATGTGAATCAAGAAGAAACAATGTTCAAAAACAAGGAATAAAATGGACGAAATCGAGTGTGGTGGCACACACTGCAATCCTAGCTCTGAGGGAAGCTGAGAAACGAGGATTAGGAGTTTCAACCCAGTCTTGTGTAGCCGGCATAGTGATATGTTCTCTCAAGAACAAACAAACAAGCAAAATAAAAAGAAAACCTCGGGTCTTATTAATGCAAAGCAGAAGAGAGTGAAAAACAAAATCAAAACAACAAAAATATTAAGTCACAAATTTAGAAAGGAAAGCAAAAAGCCACTGACACGTTGCTTTGGTTTTCTAGCTCTCGATTGCGATGCACACCAGGCTCTACCTGGGAGTCCCAGGCACCCCCGGGGCACTGCTCACTCTGCTGCTTCTCTACACTGCGACGCATTCATTCAGGTTGAGGCATCTCCTCGCTTTCGCTTCACCAGCTTTAGACTTCCCTGTGAATATTGCCAGTAGATATTAAACTCATTTTAACATTTCGGAATTTAATTAAAGATGTATGGCTTAGGAATTTATTATGAGTAATCAAATTTACTAAGGGACACATTAAGGAATGAAGCCTACATTATCAAAAATTTAATTAGATTTTGATCACTGTCTAATAATGTGAACTTCATTACTAAGAAAATACAAATATTGAGAATTCAGGACAACTTCTCATGTATACTGTCTCTGCAAAATACATATACTGATAAAGGCCTTGGAGCATTTGGAGAGATAGTATTAACTTTGATATTATTGGTTTGTTAGAAAAATGACCCTCAAACTGTTCTCATTTTAATCCCTGAAACACAGTAATATGATACCTTATGTGATGATAGAAACTTTCAGATGTGATTAGATAAAGGGCCTAAGGTGAGGAGATTATCCTGAACATTCTAAGTGAACCCGGGAGAATTCCTTGCTGAAAAGACAACAGAATAAAATTTTTCCTAGGATCATCCAAAGCAAAACCATTCTGTTGGCACATTGCTTTTCATCCAGTAAAAGCCAACTTAGGCTTCTGATCTCCAAAGCTATAAAGTTATAATTTTATATCACGTTACCACAGTAAAATTAAAGTGATCTCTTGCAGCTGCCAGAGGAAATTATATCAATTTGGAGCAATGAAATGTTGTGTACTTGAAAAGAGATAATCAACTCAATTAGTGATTAAAAATAATCCATTATTTCTGATATTTGTTGAACATGAAATTTCATCTTCAGTGATTAAATTTTTCCTCTATTTGAGAATGAGCTGGTACATACATCCCTTAGGAAGTGAGCCCTCCTGATCATGACTGTAGAAAATATCAGTTGTGATATGAAAGTTGAAATAGCAAAATTCATTTTGAAACAATTGAACTAAGTTTTAAACTTTTACACTGCTATTAATATAATTAGCTTAATAAAGTAAAATGCCTTATTCCTTTTTAGTAGCTTTTTTTAAAAGCCATGCTCGACAGTTACGTTAATTACATCTTTTTCTAATTGACTATGCAATAAAATCAAGTACCTCTTGAAGTCTTCAACTTAAATTATTTTGCTTTGATGGTAAATGAAGAGATTGACTAAAGATTAATAACCATCTGAAGACTATTTAAAGACAAAAATTATGCAGCATTTTCAGTTTTATTCCTGTATTCTCTAAGGTTTAAATATCTGCTGGTTTATCTGAGATTAAGAGTAATATCTATCTGGTCTCTGAATTTATATCTGTACAGAACATTGCAGATTCCTTCCAGAAATATGTCTGAGTATATTAATTTTGAGAAAATTCAGTATTTAGCTAGTGTTTACTAAAATATTTATAACACCTTTGAAGTGATTTTTGAAGTAAAGTATATTTAAGTAAACCAAACCACAGTAGGACCAGGGTTTCTGTGATTCAGCTATTTAAAAAAATCTGATATTTCTAACATGCTTTCTTTTATAAGACTAAAAAACCTCATCTTTTAAGGCATTAAATTACTATTAAATTATTCTCAATATAAGAATGTGTGGTTTACTATTTTTTCTGGGTATAATAAAATATGCCTTTTAGCTAATTAAATCTTGTCATAAAGATTAAATTTAAAAAGAAACTTAAAATATTAAGTGTTTCACTCAAATTATAAAGATATATATATATATATATATATATATATATATATATATATATATTATTTTTAAGTGGTAAGTTCATTTTCTCAGTATACTTTTTACCTTGAGGGGTTTTTTAGAAGATAAAATACAACTAAGATTACTAGACATTTGAAAATATAAAATGCAAAATATTTAAAAGCTGTAATTGTAATCGCTAAGCAATGATTATTTTTTTCATGTTTTGTAACTTCATTCCTGTACTTTTTCATTTACATCTCCCAAGGGCACTTAGAAGACTTTGTCATCTTGCTTAGGTTAATGTCAACCCCATCATGATATAAAAATAAAATCAGAGAGGAGAAGAATAAAGAAAATACCTCGAGCAAATTAAAATACAATTTCTATGATTACTTTTTGTTTTGAGGAAATTTAAGCCATGGGGAAGGCTCTTGGGGGTACCGTGGGGCACTGCTCGTAGTGGAGACCTCGTAAGACCAAAACTGTGCTCAGGCCCAGACTTACGCACCACCCACCTGCACGGGGTGAGGCAGTGCCGTTACTAGCACTCCCTATAGTGTAGGAATGATGGGCATAGCCCGATTACGGCACTGGCCTGAGAAGTAAAGGTCTCAGTGTTTCATATTCTTAGTTGTCTGGTCTCAGGGACTTGTGAATCAATTAAGCGTAACATAGTCAGAGTCCAAGGAAGACTCAGAGTGAGTGGATATTTATCATATAAAGCAAGGAAAAGAGAGGGGAGAAAAGAGAGGAGTTTGAGAGGGAATCTTGGCCAGTATATATAGCATTTAGTTTCAAATAATTCCTTTAGGGTCTAATCATTCCCCCAAATGAATGAAGAATACTCTTATTCTCTGTGTGAACAAAATTTTACAATCATCTAACATGTTACATCTACATTTATTACATCATATATTTTATATCTGTATGCTAGTTTGTCGGTGCTATTGTCCATGTAATTTCCTCAGAGAATCGTTTCTTGATCCCTACGGAACCCATTCCTGTCCTGCTTTATGCTTTCCATGTTATCTGATAATTTGCGTGTGTCTTAATTCTCTCCCTTTTCCTGGAATATTCAATCCATGGAGTCAAAGAATTTTGTTTGCGCTATATATTCAGTACTCTACATATGCTTGCAATGTGCAGTGATCGTGAAGGGTGAGAAATCGCATATTACAACAGTCATTGTTTGCATCCGGAGTGTACTCCAAGTGTCACGTACACTGTGGACACCTGGCTGCAATGGGCAGATGCTTGGGTCTAGACCTGGAAAGGTAACTCCACCATACTTCTTAGACTCAGTTCTGTTCTGCTGTGACCTCTGTCCCCGGCTTTGGCTCTGAGCTGTGCCTTGCCATATGAACAGACTGTGACCTGAAACTATAAGCTAAAATAAAACTTTCCTTCCTAAAGTTCTGGATGTTGGGTACTGAGTCACAGTGATGAAAAAGGTAATTAAGACAATGATTTAAAAAAAAATCTTACTTTCTTTAAGGTGTGGATCTAGTGAGAAGCAGAGTCTATCTGTATTTACTACTTTCTATTTGGATCCTTTCAATAATGAAGTTAGAGCCCAAGTTCAATTAAATTGGCTATTTAAAATATACAGTCTATTAATGTGGAAAGTCCATGAGCAATTAAGTTATTAACCTTTGAAAAGACATTAACCCTTTCATAGCTAAACATAATATAAGCAATGCACATAAACTGTTCAAATGTCTCTGTAGGTTTGATTAAAATGTTCCCAAAAGATTTATATTATGCAGGCTCGGTTACCAGTTTAGAACATTTAAAATAATAACAACTTTACAAGGCAGGAACTAGAGGGTGAGTTCAGGTAACAGTGGGACTGTGGTCTCTCTCTTCCAAACCAATACGAAACAAGCAGCCGATGCTACCACCTGGTCCAGATCATGAAATGCTGCCTCGACACAGCCCCTCACCCCCCCCCCAAAAAAAAAAAAAACAGAGTTGGTTGATTTAAAACTGAAACCTTTAAAACTGTGAGGCAAAACTAGTCCTTTAAATTTAAAAGCAGATTATCTCAGGAGTGTGCTAGAGGACCAGAGCTGACTAATACAATCTCAAATACATTAAAGCTGCATACATAAACAAGCTCAGCAATTCAATATTGATAGATTTTTTTGAGATGATCTCGCTCTGTAACCCAGGCTGTTTCTGAGCTCACTATGAAGCCCAGGCTGACCTTGGACTCAAGACAATCTTCCTGTGTCAGCCTCCCGAGTGTTGGGATTACAGGCATGCACAACCATGCCCAATTTATGTGGTGCTGGGGAATTGAACTTAGGTACTTAGTGTTTGACTTAGCATTTGCCAGGCAAACACTTTAACCACTGACCCATTCCTCCAAACCTGATAGACATTTTAAAGCCTCTTAGTAAATCTCTGTAAGATACATCCCTTAAATCAATTCAGGTAATGAGTCATTTGCACAATACCTGGTATTATAGTTGTCAATCAGTACTCATTACAAGTGGGTTGCATTTCATAGTTTCTTTAAATCATAATGGAGAAAAATGAAACATATCTGTGTTTATTTTAGGCTTTCTAACACCTTCAATTGCTCCTCGAAATTTATGTCTCTTCCCTTTAGGACAATCGTAATTTCTCTTTCAAACCATGATTTCAGATAGAAGTGTTAAGTTTGCTGCCTCCTCTACAGATATTTAGAGAGATGCTTGCTGCTGTTTTAACAGCCCTACAGACTGATAAGTATTTTTATTACACTGAAATACTTTTGATTGTGTTATATTACTGTTTGCTTCAATAAATATAAAATGCAGTGTGCATGTTTATTTTTCTGTAGAAAGATTATGTTATTGTCAGAACTCGGAAATTCAGTCAAAACACTTAGTTTCGTACACACAATTTCAAAGCAATCATCTTGAGATAAACCAAAGGGAGCTTAAAGATTCACCTGCTGTGATCCTACACAACAGTTTCTTCTCTCCTCTTTCTAAAGATGCACAAAACACACTTCAAATTTGAGCTCTCTGTGATGATGCCCAGGTGTAGGATTCCTTTTTGCTCGTTTCACTTATCTCTGTTGGATGAGAGGGGGACAGACTGCTGAAAGGCTATTGGTACACCCGATGTGTCTACATTTCCACTCATTTCAACTAAGAAAAAAGGCGTATCTTGAGAGGAAATTATCCTCTCACTTTTTTCCCAAACTACTTTTCAGGACAAATAGCGACATACCTACCACCCGTCTGCTATGTGCACTGTTACCTAGAAATTTAAATTGGAACACTTTTCAAGAGAAGCTTGGAAACTTGTGTCTATATGCTGTTGTCAATTTAGCCTAGAAGCAATAAGTTGTATTAATTTCTCCTGTCACTTTTCACTCTTCAACAAGAAACCAACTTGTGTCCTTTCTTACTCTGGAATTCACTGTGTAGCCCAGGCTGGTCACAATCTCACAGAAATTCTGCCTCAGCTTCCCAAAAGCTGAGATTCCACACATGTGCCACCATCTCATTATACGCGGTCCTGGGCAACCAAACCCAGGGGTTTGTGCTTGGTATCGAGCACTCTAGCCACTGAACTTTGGCCAAGCACAAAGACTCAAATCTTAAACATCGCCTTCATGAGGCACTCCTTACTATCCTAAAGAAACAAGTTTCCCATCTTACTCAATTATCTTACTTTATTTTTCTCTGGCTCTTAACTCTGCTTAGGAATCTGTTATATTTTGCAACAGTTTATGGAACCAGAATTAAATACAGGACCTGATACTTGCTAGACCAGTGCTTTAATCACTAAGCTACATTCCCCAGTTCTAGCATAATAGTTTCTTTAGATCATAAACACAAATGCTCAATGGCCTGTATTCAAAATTGGTTGCTCACTTGCTAGACATGTGACTGTTCAAAAGTTGCTTGCTCTCTCTCTCTCTCTCATGGTGAAATGAGGACAGTAATGATTCATAAAACCCACAATGATTTTATTCTTAAACCATGAGATACAAGTATTTTGAAGAGATTATAACACAGGACAATTGCTACGCAAATAGCTGTTTCAATTGCATCTATTCATGCAAATATTCACCAAACCATCATTATCATTAGCATAAACTTGTGGTTATTTTGATCCCATTTAAAAACCTCTCATTTCTCATTATTTTCCCAGTTATATACACTAATGGATGCCTAATGATTTTCAGAAAAGTCAATCTTAGATGAAGATAAATGTTCCATGTTCACCACTCTGTGTAGCCTGATGAGTGTTCAGTCAAATTTTTCTAAACCACCCCTTTATCCAAATATTAACCCCACTTTATAACACAATTTTCCTGTTCTCTTTGGATTACTAGCACTATATGACAAATCATGCTTTCTTATCTCCCACACATGTTTAAATCTTTCCCTTTTGTGACCAACTTGAAAACTCCTTGGGAAGCCATGTCTAATTTTCTGCTCAAAATGGTTCCACACCTGGTGAAGCTTCAGTTGCATTCTCCTTTTCATTTAATATCTAGTTTTCTTCGAAAAGGAAAAAAAATACTTACTGAAGTATAATTTTCCTACAGAGAAATGTTCACATCTTAAGGGTACAGGTCATTGGGCTTTTACAATGCCTACACTTATGTAGTCCTTATTGCTGTACTGAGGGGGCATTTTCTTCCTTCCCTCCTAAAGATTGTGCAGAGTCCTTCACAGCAGATCAGCCACCCACCTACCAGGCAAGATCTGTTCTTCAGTCTAGCTATAAATTAGACCAGCCTCTTATAGATCTTATTAAATCAAGAAGTAAATATGATATATACTTTTTATAAATAAAAGAACCCCAGACAAAGTCATGATATAAAGAAAATTTAAGTGAGAATAATAAATTATGTATCATGCATACATACATATGCAAATTTTATGTAGTTGGCATGAAAAATTATAGCTCAGAGAGAACAGTGTCTAGGAAAGACTAAGCATCCTATAAATATTTTACTTGAGTTATACATCAGCTGTAAATTTTTAGAGACAATAGTGACTTTACTCAAAGCAAAGAAATTTAATCAGATGGAGGACAGTGGCATGAGAAGTGGATCTTTTCTCAGTTTGGTCTTGTGATATCGGTTTTCTTCTTGTTTCAAAGCTAACTCTCAATTTCAGACATGCTTATACAGTTTTTCAGTGAATCATGAAAGATAAACCCTTCACCTTGAGAAAAAACAGGCTAGACCGGGAAGACCTTTACCTAATATCCAGGTCTGTGCAGAGCACTACAAGTGTGTTCCACACAAAATAACACTTTTACAGTGTTTACAGAGGGCATCATAAGAATACCAAACTGCTTCGCTTAGCACACAGTGTGCAAGATCTTGTTGCCACTCCATTGGTGAAACCTGCCTAATATGTGTGAGTAGTTCAGTTCTACTCGAAGTATATCATCATTTAAAAAACAAATCAAATTCCTCTCGGCTATAGATCTGACATATAGCTGAAGAAGAAATTTTCTGTGTTTTATGCAATGTAAAATATTTAACATAGGCAGTAGGAATGCTGAACCTATGGTGAACACATAAATTCGTATCAGCTGTGGAATTCATAAATCTGATTTTATTTCAGGATTATAGATCTAACAATATAGCAAGAGAGTTACCTACATTGTTTTGAAAGTCATATAGTTATTCCTTACTACTAAACTTCTATGATACTGGTTTAAGCACAAATATACAGAAAATCAGACTTTTTTCTCACCACTTTTTACACTCATTTTTAGTACGTTATCAACTTAAATATCAGTTTCTAATATAACAACTACACACAAACAATGAAGGTACAGCATTTCTGTGGAAAGTCTTCAGACTGTTTTGTTATAGTTTGAATCTAAAATATCCACCAGTACTTGCACACAACTGAGATCCCAGCACTCTAGAGAGCTGAGGCAGGAGGATCACAAGTTCACACTTCCTAATAAAAAAGCACATTTAACAGACATTTTTATGGAATTTTCTACTCTCTACAAAATCCCAGTCAACCAAATGCTTATTTATGTTGCTTATACCAGGCACAGGAATTATGCTATTGAACAAGAAAGAGAGAAAAAAGAAAGAAAGAAAGAAAGAAAGAAAGAAAGAAAGAAAGAAAGAAAGTTAAAACTTCTGTTGTACAGGCAGATTAAAGAAAGACTTTTAAAAAGTCGATCATTGAATTTATTTCATATATGTTGAAAACCCTCTGAGCATATTTAAAAGCTTTTAAATTCATACTTTCTCTCTGTAGGCTCTTAGTCCAAACTGACTCTTAAGAAGCATGATGACATCATTTCCTGGCCTACAATAGTTCAGTAGAAAACTTCTATGTAAGGTCTACGTATGAGAAAAAATAAACATAAATGACAGCGGACTATTTATGACAAGTGTAGAAAAGTACAGAATTTGCAGCTTAATGTACCAATTCAAAATATTTTCAAAGCTTATCTTTATGTATATAGCTTGTTATATAAAAGAACCTTATCAGGAAAAGTGCAAGTGGATGGAATCCGTAAATGCCGGGTAGCTCTTCAGGTTTGGGGGAGATAAAAACGGGATCTCATAAAGAAATAGCAACTTGGGTTTATTCTCACCCATAGCATTTTAAATACCAATTTTAATAAGCCTCGAAAATGTTCAAAAATCTTAGGCTTCATCAAATTTCCTTTAGAATAACAAGGAATAATGTCAAACCAAGAAAGACAGTTTCAATTTATCTCAATTATTCTTTAAGATGCAACAGTAAGAACAATAGAAATATGCACCTATGAAAACATTGCACTGACAAGATAGAGAAAAAGCATTTGAGTAATATTGGCCAACCCTGGGGTAGAGTAACTGACATTTAACCTGGAAGGTGACAACTGAAGGCTACAAATAGAACAGGGGAGAGACCAACGTTCTGTTGTCACTTCAGACAGAAGTGCCCCAAAGCAGTTCAGACAGGGCTGACAGCAAAAGTGTCTGACAGCAGAGTGAGGATACCTTGGAGGGTGCTGTCAGTCTTTACAAATGGTTAAGAGGTTGAGTGCACTTTTCAATACAGAACACTTATTGGCCCCTCTCTTGGTTACTTTTTCATCACTGTGACTCAATACGGATCATCTACAACTTAGGGCGGAAAGATTTATGGTAGCGTATAGTTTCAGATGGTCTCAGTCCATTCACAGGTGGGTCGTTGGACAGTGATGGAAGCATATAGCAGGGCCAGAGACAGGGCAGGGCCAGGGCCAGAGCTCTAGCGGCAGAGACCCTCACAACATGGGGGTAAAGAGAGGCTGGAGGAAGGGCGGAGCCAGCACACGCCCCTCCAGATCAACCCCAAGCACCCGCCCCTTCCAACCCGGCCCCACCTCCCAGCCCTACACAATATCCATAGGAACATGAGGCTTTAGGGGGGGCTCCCGATCTAAAGCACGACAGCCCAAACCAATTCTTTATTTTTAAATGATTGAGGAAAGCTAGTAGAATATAGAGAAGCTGGAACAAAAGTTTATTTTCAGATATAAAAGAAGGATATACATAAAATGCAGGTGGCACCGTATTAGTGATCAGAAACGGGTGTTGGTCTTGTCCAAACAGAGAACAGCTGTGATACCGTTCACACGCACAGCGCCTGCTGCTCTGTCCCGGATCCTGGGTAGCACTTTTCTTGTCCCCTGTTCAACCTGCAAGGAGGCAGACTTCCTTTCTTTCCGTTCTAGCTCTTATTGTGCTGCTTTTGTATTCAAATTTAGCTTGAGCTTTACCTAATTGAAATAAAAAACTGTGTTTGTGTGATTTCTAAGAGATAGAGATTTCATGTGTAGAAAATTTAGTTTGTTTTAGCAAGCAGTTCTGACTCTACAGACAAACCTTCAAGTGGACAAGGAAAAGCAGTATTCTACACGTCAGCCTTAATCATTTATTTACTTTCAGCCAGAGGACTCAGGAGAAGAGCTCAGAAGCCTCAGCCTGAAGTTCCTCAAAGGGGTGAAGATGGGTGTTATCTTGGCCAATGAATAATGTATGTGAAATGATCTAAACCATATAATTCCCGAATGTCAGCACTCTATTTCTGTTTTGATAATCACAGTCATCTATATTTCATGAGGTGTCACTACAAATCCTTTTAAAAAGAAAGTGGCATATAAATTATAAATTAATACACAGAACTGAAATTCAGATGCCTCATATCACATTTTTTGCTGTGTAACATTAAATTATGACTCCATATCGTTGAGCTTTCTATGCCTAAACTCTAATATTAAGATCTAAACAACTACTTTCAAGTGTAAAGTTAGAGACAAATATGTGCTGCTCCGATATCTGGTAATACCAACTATGGCTGGAAGGGCCTAACTACAAGGCTCCCGCCCCACTCTGCTCTCATGAATAATATCTTTTGGCCAAAGAAATTCTTTGGATCAACTCAACGCAAAACAATTCATGTTTATTTCTAAGAAATAGGTTTTAGTGCTTAACACCCACACAATTATGTGAACCAGCCTGTAAAATTACTATGGGGGAATTAGAGGTGACTCAACCTTCTGGCTTGACACTACAACGCCCACTTCCCTCACACTTAGTAAGAATAAGAAACACGTGGTCTGCATGATGTGTATTACCTCTCTTCCCTGGATTCTGAGGGCGTATGACTAATGTACTATTGTCAAGCTCATCTCTGCAGGGTCAGAGGTCATGTGTTTGACCAATCCTGACATGTTAGAGGGGAACCTTTTCCTCAGTTATAGGGCAAAAAGTTGGTTATGAAAGCAATCTTCACCCAACTTGTTATGAGATAAATATATTCCACTATTTTCTGTAATCTTCTACACCTTGACAATTCTACTTCTTTCTCTCTGTAGTATTATTTCCAGGTTGTGTTTCTCAGTCCATTCTCCATACCAATTCTAAGCAGGAATAAACATAACATGGGTTTTCTCCTAACATGTAAATGTTTACATGGGAAACTTATGATATTTATTGTTATTTTCTTTGAATTATGTGAGAACAAGTCAAAGTATTCTACTTGGCCAAATGGGGTTCTAAATTTTTTATGCAAGTTTTCAGTAAAACTTTATGTTCACTTATGGTTAACTACTTAAGTGCCAAGCCTATTTTATTTTTACCTTTGGTAATCCTGGCACAATAGCAGAAAATATGTTGTATTTAGTCACTAAGGAAGAATTGATATAAATCCAATGAAATGGAATCAAATGTATAGATTTTATTTTATTTTTGTGTAATTTTACAGGATAGCTAAACCCTCAAAGTATCTTTAACTCAAAATATAATGGGTTGAAAATGTATGTTATTAATATTTCATTTTTAAAGATTTTGCTCTATAAGAAGCTGTATCAGACAGACTGAGGAAATAGATCAATGATTAGAGTGCTTCGGTAAAGTGTGAGGCCTTTCATTTGATTTCCCAGCACCACATAATAGCTGGGCATGGTGGCGCATGCTAGTCCCAGCAATTGGGAAGCTGAGGCAGGAGGATTGCTGTGACATTTAGGCCAGCCTGGGCTACATAGTGATTCCTGAACCAGCCTAGACCATACAGTGAGACCCTGCAAAAAAACAAAAACAAAACAAAAGCAAAAACAAAACAAAATAAAACATATTTTTACTACCCTGAACATTCTACCTCATTCAAATGATATTCATGTTAACACGTTATTAAGGAAGTGGTGCTGATGACTTTGTTTCCTTTGCTAGTCTGTTTTTTCTTCCATATTATTCACATTATTGCAAAGATTATGATTTACTTTTTAATAATATTATTTTATCTATGCTTCCAGAGTATAAGATCTACAAAAGGTGGTGTTTTATTTTATAATTGATATTATCTAAGTAATTAACCCATTTTAGAACCTAGTACAGGAAGTCTGGATTGGTTGCATAAGAAAGCATTGTTCCCATGTTTCTCTGCTAGATAGTACCAAAAAACAAAACAAAACAAACAAACAAACAAAAAAAGCTGAGTTAGTTTGGCCTCCTTTCAAACTCCTCTGTTATTAGGATAAATTGTAATATAAAAAAGGCCAAGAGATGCTCTATAGGTAATCTACTGGAAAATGAGCCTTATATAGATGAGGACATTTGATTTTAAACCTCAGACTGTTTTTTTTTTTTCCAGGAAATTGGAGTGTTCTATTATTATAGTACAGCAAATATGTCTAAGCTTAGAATTCCTGAAATACTTTCCATAATAAAATGTGTGCTTCCAAAATGTCAGTAATTGCTACTGTTATCCAAGGTGTTATTCTGTAAATTAATTATACATATGCATGTACATACACACAGACATACACAAATATAATGCAACATGTGTCATATTATATATAGAATAAGTAAACTTCAATGAACAGTGTTAGTTTTTCTTAATTATACATATGCATGTACATACACACAGACATACACAAATATAATGCAACATGTGTCATATTATATATAGAATAAGTAAACTTCAATGAACAGTGTTAGTTTTTCTCATTTTCTTGGGTACTTACATTCAGTCAGAGTCGTTATGTTTATCGTATTGACCAGTCTATTCAGGTTTTTAATAACATAGATTGGGTAATTTATACAGAAAAAGAAAAAAAATCCTTTATGTTCTGTAGATGGGAAGTCTAAGGTCAAGCAGCCAGCAGATTCAATGTGTGGTGACAGGGTGCTGCTTAGAAATGGTATCTATTGCTTACTCACGTGACCCAGTGAACCTGGCAGAGAGCGAGGCACACCCTGTAACCAATCTCTGTCATAGACATTCATCTCGAGCTGAAGCACTCTTGACTTTAGCACTTCCTCAAAAGTAGTGCCTCTTTATACTATCACAATAGAGATTGGGTTTCAATATGATCGTTGGATATGAAAATCATCTTACTTATACTCTCTAGACAGTATTTTTTTTCTTGACAAGGTCCTGATCTGTAGTTCAGACTGGTTCTGAATACTCACTTAGGTAGCCTAGGCTAGTCTTGAAGTCAAAGCAGTCTTTCTTCCTCATCCTCTCCTCCTCAGTGCTGGCGTTATAAGCATCTGTCACCAGGCCTCGCTGGTGTGATGCTAGAGAATCAAACCGAGGGACTAGCATTTGTTAAGCAAGTATTTTAGCCCCGGAGCCATGGCTCAGATGCCACGACTTTTATCTTAGTTGTAGCCCATTGGCATGTTGTCGTATCTGTTTAGAGTCAATGAACCTTTGCATGTCATTTTTCCCCCCAAACAGGCAAAGTGACAGATTGTATGGAGTTATAACAATGATCATGGTTGTTCTTCTTTTTAATTTTAAACTTGTATTTTCTCTCTAGAAAATACATTCTTTTGTCAAGCCAACAAAATATGACATCTTGGTGAGCCATACTCACAAACAAATTTCCAAAGGGTGTTTGATCTAAGGACAGCAGGTGGATGAGGGTGGCTGAGAGGAAGCAGGGATGCTGCAAGGGACTGCGGTGGGGGTGTCAGTGGCTGGGGACACTGAGGGAGGTGAAGCCACTGTGTCACAGAAGAGATACTCAAGTAGAAGAATGTGAGACTAAAAACAGAAAAGCATGGCTGAATGGCAAAAATGCTAAAGTCAGGAAATGTATGGATTTGAAAAATCAAGCTCAATATATCCTCATTTTATATGAGAAAAAAATGTAATAAAAAAGGAATATTTTGGCTGGAGAAATTTATAAAGCACTAAAATCGATCCTTGCCTTCCTCCAAAAACTAGGACTAAACATAGGCCTAGCTATTGCCATAGCCCTAACCCTAACCCTAACATGACTTCAATTTCCAGACCCTAACCCTAACCATTATTCAGGCCCTAAACGAAAACCTACTTATAAAGCTATCCCCCAGCTGGTTTTAACAAGTCCTGCTATCAACATCTTTAATTCTAAACCTTGGCCTCCACAAACCCTAGAAAAAGGGCAAAACATGATCTTAAACCTAACTCTAACATTCACCCCAGCCCTCGCCATAGCATTAGGCTTAATCCTAACACTAACTCTCAACCGAGCACTGGCCACAGTCTTAAGCTTAGGACTAACACTGTCCTTCATGTCAGTACAAGGCCTAGCTCCAAAAGTCGCCCTGAAGCCAAAGGTGACTCTCAGCCTAGTCCTAGACCCAACACTAATCCTGCCCGTACTCCTACCCCTTGCCACAACCCTTACCATAAACCTGAATCTAACCTGAACAACCTTCCCAACAGTCACCCTGTCCCTACTATAAAAGTTATGCCTAAACTTAGGCCTAGCTATTACCGTAGCCCTAACCCTAACCCTAGCCCAACTTCAATTCCCACCCCCTGACCCTAGCCCTTAATCAGGCCCTAGAAGAAAACCTACTTTACACAGCTAAACCTAGCTAGATTTTAATAAGTCATGCTCTCCCCACTTTGATTCTAACCCTAGGCCCCCACAAATCCTAGACAAAAGCCAAGACCTTAAAGCTAACCCTAACATTCACCCCAGCCCTCGCCATAGCCCCAGACTTAATCCTAAAACTAAATTTCAGCCGAGCACTGGCCATAGTCTTAAGCCTAGGAGTTAAGGGATTTTTCTTCAATTCTTGTTTTAGCGTAGTTATTTGCACCCTATCTGAATTGTGGGAAATTTTTTTTTCAATTCTGCTGGTTCTATCTTCAATCTCTTCATTGTTTCTTTTGCTGGACAGAAGCATTTCAATTTGATGTAGTCCCACTTGTTAATGCTGGGTGTTATTTCTTTTACAGTAGGTTTACTATTGAGAAAGTCATTGCCCACATCTGTATCTTCAGAGTTTTTCCTGTATTGTCCTCAATGAGGCTCAGGGTTTCCATTTTTATATCTAGATCTTTGATCCACTTTCATTTGATTTTAATATTTCCCAGGTGATAGAAGTGGATCTAGATTCACTTTTATGCATCATTTCTCCCAGGATCATTTGTTAAATAGGCTATCCTTTCTCCAGGCTTTAACCCCTTTGCCACAGAGGGTATTTGAGAATCTCTCTGCATCCTCAGGTCTGTTTCATTGATTATCCTTTCTTCTTTTGTAATGGTCTCATATGTTTTCTATTACTGTTGCTTCATAATATCACTTGATATCTGGAACCATGGTGATATCTGCTGTTTTCCTTGCTTAGGATTACTTTGGGAATTACGGATGTCTTTAGGTTTCATATGACTTTTAGAATTCTATTTTCTAGTTCTGCGAACAATTTTGTTGTTATTTTGATAGGAATTGTGTTGAATATGTACCTCAGTATTAGAAGTAAAGCCATTTTGACAATATTAGTTTTGTCTGTCCAGAAATGGAGAATGTCCTTCCATTGTCTAAAGTCTTCTTCAATTTCTTTTGTCAGAATAATGTAATATTCTTTGTAAAGGTCCCTCACTTTCTTCATTAGGTTTATTACTAAGTATTTAATTTTTTGAGGAGCTATTGAGAATGGGATTATTCTTCTCAGCTAATTCTCAGTGAGTTCATTGTTATTGTAGAGAAATACTATTGACTTTTTTTTAACTAATTTTGTTTCCTGAGCTTGGCTGAATTTGTTAAGTAGTCTAGGAGTGTCTTGGTGGAGTCCTTCGGGTTTTCCATGCAGAGAATCCTGTCATCTGCAAATAGGATAGTTCAACTTTTTTCTTTTCAGTATTTATTTCCTTTGAACTACAACGTTGTTAAGCAGTGTCCTTCTGGTGTGTGTACCAATAGATTGCCAAGATTTTTCTTACCAGACAGATGAGTGAATTTGGAAGAAATGATTTGAGACTCCAAATCTGTGTTTCCTAAGCTGGCACTTGCATCTTTTGTGATCAATATGCAAAATGTTAAATATATTAGTAAAATCAATCAAACAGATAACAGAAACAGTTGTTCAATACATTTTTGTGCTGTATCTCTTTAAAGAGTAATTTTTGACAATGTCTTACTACTGTGTATACAGAAATAATGTCTCAAATTATCAACAGAGCTGAAAGTTCACTTGTTTTCCTTCTAAACTTTGAAGACCAGGGAGGCAGTATAGGACAGCAATAACACCTTGGGCCTGGTTTGCAATGTTCTGGGTTTGAATCAGATTTTTGCAATTAACTTTCTATATGCTCTTATTAAGTCTCAGTTCTTTATGTATAAAATAGATAAGGCTGTAGAGCCAACATTATGAATGGAAGGTCAAAATTAATTGAGATACCCTAAGAATGCTGTCATAGAGTATCTAGTCATAGATCTAGTCATAGAGTATATAAACCTTCTTGAGTAATGTTAAATAATGTTAAATCATCTGTCTCTCTATCTCTCTATCTCTATCTCTCTATCTCTTTCTCTTTCTCTCCGTAGTCTATGGCACAGGCTTAGAGAACGTGGTATATCTTTTTTTTTTCCCTCATCCTTCATGTGCAATACTTACAAAGTTCAGTCCATTTAAATTAGAATGTCACAACCTTACGTTCAGGATTCTAAATGTGTTGATAAGTACTTTCTAGGAAACCCACTTGCCTTCTATAACTTTCAAATTTCCTTTTGTAAGATGATACCTGTATCTTGGGAAGAATGTTATAGAAATTTAATGATCCAAAAGTCACCTACAACACAACAGTGCTAATTTAAAAGTCATTCCCTTGTTATTCTTTAACCTTTCCTAAATATTGCTACTGAAATATACTAACAAGAATTTTTAGGAAATGTTACACTAAAATGGAGCTGAAAGAGCTCAAGATACTCAAGAAATTGGACATAAACCTTATTCTCATGTAAGTAAGCAGAAGGAAATAGTTTGCTTAATAATTCATCTGCATCTAGTTAATAACTCACCTGCATCTTATTATATAATGAAAAATTCATTCATGAGAGGCCAATGAATTTGAGGCCAGCAACTTTCTACACATGCATAAACTAGAATTCTTAATTTCATTCAAAGACCTAAATCAGCACTCGGATGCTCGCAAGAGCTGAAATTCGCAGTTCCTTTTGCCTTTACCCAAGCTGCAAATTATAAGCTCAGTGACTTTAAGAAAAAAAAGAAAAAAAAGAAAGAGTGAGAGAGAGAGACTCTCTTCTCCAAGAATACCTTAAGGCCTCCCCCTGACAACCCACAATTCTTTTCATGTATTTCTAAGACATTTCACCTTCCCTTAAAGGGTGGTTTCGTATTTCACCAGCATAATGAAAAAAAAAAAAAAATGGGAAAACAGCTCTTTCCTATCAATCCCTCTCTCTGTCAATACTCCTTTGAAAGGCTGTAGACTTGGTGTGAATGGAAAAAGTTCCTGCTATGCTCTCCTACAGTACAGTTGTCATAAGAGAGGAGTCACAGCACTGATGTGTGAGGTCATGACTGTCTCAGGAGTGGCAGGATTACCACCGTCTCCTTAAAGGTCCTGCAAGCCGAGCTCTTAGAATTGAAATGTGTAGTGTATGTCTCTGGCCCAGTGGAAATCATTCCTGATATCTATAATAAACTGTTGTGGAGAGACCTCCTTCATGTCACTGCGATGCCAGGTCTCAGCCAGAAGCCATTTTCTGTTTCTAGATGCCTCTGCCTCCCTTCTCTCTAAAGTATGTTCAGGTTTCCTCATTCATTTCTTGAAAAGATTATTACACTTTTGCTACTATGTATGTAGTTTTCTTTTTTTAAATACATATTAAAGTTATTTTAAGTTATATTTTAAGTTTTATTTAAGTTATTTTTAAAGGACACATTTTAGAGCCTTAGAGGCAAAGATTTTGCTTTTATGAACAAAGTAGGATCTGCTAATGAGTTTTATTTATTGCAAGAATGCATTATACATACAAGGCCTTACATGGCTTATTTGTATATAAATCATGCTGTGATTTTCATTAAAAATATCATCTTTGGGATATTCCACAATTTCTTTAATGTGTTAAAATACAAAGAACTTTGAAATAAGGCATTAACTTTACTTTCATCAAACATGGATGTGTTTTAGAACTTCATGAAAAAAATCATGGCTTGTCAGGAGGAGGTTGTGCCTTATTCCTGAAGCGAAAATTTCTTTGTTTCTTTTTTTTAACCTGAATAGTAAAAAAAATTTCTGTCATTACTGAGTTATGATTTAGAAACTGTGTCAGAGTCAGAGAGTCTTAGGGCTTCAGAGAACATCGAGAGTTACACGCTACAACCTCACCAACCTCCTCACACAGGCTTGAAGCGTAATGAAAGTCAAAGTAGTTACATGAGTCGCCAAGATTACCAGGTAATTAGCTGTACAGTTTCCAATTTAAGACTCTTTATCCAGTAAGTGCTTTTTAAATAACTCGTTCTGCCTTCCTTCTGTCTCATTCTCCCCAGATCCTAAACTTTTCTGTCGTTAAAAAGAACCTGCTTTGTCAGCCTGGAGACTTTCTTATCAAGTTCTGCATGACAAAGTTTTAATAGCACTTTCTGACATGACTTAACATGCTCATTATTATGACCTTGTGCCAAATTTTCACAGTGAAGAGGATTTTCTTTGACAGCTAATGGAAGGTTTTATGTTTTAAACACAGTTAGACAATGAGAAACCCTTCAACATTTTATTCTGTTAAATTTTCAAATTAATTGGGTAACACAGTAGTTAACGTTTTATTCATAATGTAGAATAGTTAAGTAGAAGGAAAAAGCACTAAACTACTTGCTAAATTTTTCTTTTTTCTTTTCTCTCTTATTTATTCATTAGACATTTATTTATTGGTGCTGGAGTTCAGTCCACAGCCTTCACACAAAACCACACCCCCAATCTATTTTTTAGCTTTGATTTAGGGGTAAGGTCTCACTAAATTGCCAACCTGCACTCTCTGGGCCTTAAACTTGTGATCCTCTTGACCCAGCATTCCATTGTTAAGTGTTTTGTATAAGTACTCAAGTGATTTTTTTTTGCATGACATTAACAAAATCTGCTTGTCAGGGTTTTCATTTTGAAAATAGTTTCACATTATATTTGTGATAATCATCAGGTCATGTAAGACACATTATTTTATAATGAGCTATTTGAATTATGGAAAGACTTGTTTGTAGCAACAAAATTTAAATTCCTAATGAAATAAATTAGCATTTATTTTCAATGAACAAGTTGGCTGATGAATTAATGCAATAAACAATTTGAGCTGCATCTATATGGTGAAATATTCCTAGGAATTGCTGTCAGGAAGTAGTCTCAGAGACTTTGATATCAACCCATTCTCTACCCTTTTATACGAAGAGAGCAGGGATGAGGAGGTGGAGTGTGAGCTGATGAACCAGCCCCATAAACTGTGCCTGGGAAAACAGAGGCAAACAGATCTTGCCCTTTGCTCCATCTTTCCTGAATCCTGAATCCTGCATAGCTCAAGACTTTATCCTATGGAAACGTTCTATTAATCACTTCAGAACCTAGTGCTGTCTTTCTCTTTGTGCTTAGAAAAATTGGGATATTAATAGATAACTAGATAGATATAGATAGATACTTACCTAAAGAAACTTTATGGATTGTTAATAGCTACATTAAATATGTTTGCTTTCCAACAGCTCTGGAACTCCTTTCAAAGGTACATAGTGCTGCACTTGAGGTTTCTCCTGCATTATACATCAATGTCTCTTGGAATTACAGACAACAAAAACAATTTGTGGCATGGTTTAACTTATACCAACTTATACCCATTCATTTCTACTTATTCAGCCTAAATTCAATGGTCCATCTTTTTTTTTTTTTTTTTTTTTGTACTAAGGTTTTTTGTTACAGGTGTCAGGGTCCAACTAGGAAGTTGTTCAGCTTCCCAGCTCCCTCTTGGCGTGGATGTGAGTTCCTACCGTCTTCTTGATGAACCTCAGGGTGCGATTGTCTTGGAGACTTCGCTCAGGTCCATTGCATGGCACTCATGCGGAGCAAAGCCACACACCTCCTGGATCATGTCTGGCGCACACTTGGAGCGCTTGGTCAGGCGCCCATGGTGGTGGCTGTGCCTTTGGGTTGCTCACAGTCTTGACCACCTTGTAGCCTTTGTTGAAGCCCACAGCCTGAGGGCAGCACTGAGCCACTGCTCTTGCTGGTCAGTAGCTGAGGAGGAAGAATGGCCGACACTGCAGTATCTTCTACTGTGGGGTGTTTCCTTCCTGTCGGAAGGATCATCTAGAGAAGATGGCTCATCTTTTAATTGCCTTTTTGAAGCTTCCTATTTTTTTAATTTTCTCTGTCATGCTCTCCATAGCTACCAGTAACCTCAGTTGCTGGATGTCAGTGGCTATAGGCTGAGCATGATTGTATCTATCTCAGTCATAGGTTCTGCTCACGTCCCGTCTGTGTGTTTCCGGCCTCCTTGAAACAACACACAGTGGTATTGTCTTCTCCCCATGAGAAAAATCCCAGGACCGAATGAGCAAGACCAATTATAGGAAAACAGTGTTAAGTCTGCTCATAGTGCCATCTGTTAATTTGCTGGATAAAGCAACATGGTTTAACCTGAAGTCTCAAGTGGGAGGTTAAATTTTTTCTTCCAATTAGACTACTTGAGAGTGTGAATCCATAATCATAATCAACATGTAAATATATTCTATTAATAATAAAATGCCATTGTATGTAGGGTGTGTGGTAAAAGTACACAGGCATTTGTCTTTACAGATTTTGTATTTGATACCTTCTTTTTTAATATTCCCCAAACTTGTCATATTTTGTATCAGTGATGATTGATTAAAATTGGCACTGATTATTTCCCAACAATCTGACATGCAGTTCAGAAAAGTCATTGCGTTCATTTCTTCAAAAACAATTTTCATTATTTCCTTTTCCTTTTACAATGTGATTGTAGTTCGTCATTCTTTTTGGAAAATAATCTAATGGCAGATTAGATTTCTCAAGTTTTGTGCACTAACACATCTGAAGAGCCTTGAGCAGCACCTGGTACACAGTATGTGCTCTATACATATTTAAAGTGATATAGCTCATCTTAATTTTTAATAATCAATTAATTTAGTAAGACATGTCCTGTGCCATAATTAAAGTTATATTAGGGTGAAGGCCCAATTTTTAATGACTGTAAATCCAGAACCTGGCAAGATTCTTTGCATAGAATGAACATTCAACATGCTGAATGAAATGGTTGCAGTATTGTAAATACTGGGCTGATTTTATTCAAAAATCAGTAACTTATTTCAAAATAAGTAGATCATGTGTACCATAAGTTATAGGACTTTTTAATTGCATAACTTTGTTTTTCTTCTATCAAAAAGAATATTACCAAATATAAAATATAGAAATTTTAAAAACTCAACTTCTATGAAATAAATGACCCAAGTAAAGAATGAGTAAATAGATTTAATAAACACTTCCCAAAAGAAGGACACATAGTCGATGAGTACTTAGAAAAGTTCAGCACTTTTAGCCATAAATAAAACATAAACCAAAACAACCTTGATATCCTATCATACCCAGTGAAAATCACTATCATGAAACACACACACACACACACACACACACACACACGTAACAAAAAGACAATTCTAGCAAATACTTTAGAAAAAGTGAAGCCTCCTACATAGTGGGTAGGCATGTACAATATTATAATCACAAGAGAAATCAATATGGATGTTCCTCAGAAACTAAAATTAGATTTTATTTTTAACCCAGCTAGATTTTCTGAGTATATTCCTAAATTAATTAAAAGCATCATTACTGAGAAACTAAAAATAGAAACTCCATTGGACCCATCTACACCTCTCTGGAGTATTCCTAAAAGAATTAAATGCATGCAGTGCACAATACACACACACACACAAACACACCCACTCACATGCATACACACATATGTATATATGTATATGTGCATATATATACATATATATATAATTTCAATCATAAAAGGAATGAATCTTTGTCAGAAAATGAATGAAACTTGAGGCCACCGTGCCATGTAAAGTCAACCAGACTAAGAAATCTCCATGTTGCGTGTTTTCACTTATATAAGTAAAATATAAGTCAGTGACTGAATAAAAGAAAGTTGTGATGATGAGAAATGGAAGGTGGCACAGGGAGATAAGCAGAGAGATCGGGGAGAGAAAAGCAAAACGGAGGAGGAAGTAGAGGATTGGAAATGAGCTTAAGTTTTTTATCCAACATCCTAGTTTTAAATAGTTGAATGAGCATTACGAGCATGCTCCGCAGCAAGTTGTTTGATCAAAGAATAATGAATTTTTTTCCCAATTGGAATAGTTTACTTTTTTAATTAGCTAAGTTTAATGCTCCTCCTTTTAATTTACATGCTAATTCTGAAGTTAAAGGTCAAAGACAGAAGGATAGAAAGGGTCTTAATTAAAAATGAAAGGGGAGAAGTGAGATGTTGTTCTTTGGACATTTAATCCGTACAGGCTTCACTGTGGGAAACGATGGTCAGTAGTGTTAATAAGGCACTGTTTCTGGGTGATTAGGACTTAAGTACATTTATTTTATTCTTTTTTATTGGTCCTTATTTTTCAAAAATTCAGTGATGCATAAAACTTATTTTTAAATTGTAAATGTCTTAAAACATCAAGTTGGAAACTTACTTTAGCAGTCTGTTGATACCTTGCACACTTCAAATGGTCAGAATATTGCAGTTATTAGTAACTAAGTCACCGGAGTAGGCAATCCTCGATTGAAATCCTAATTGTCTCACTAGTAACTTCTTATGACCCTGGGAAGGTTACTTAACTCCTCTAAATCTAAGAAATTTTAGGAACATTGTCTAACCAGCTCCACTTCGTATATTGCAAGTTGGGACAGTAATGAGAGCATTATGGAGAGTGAATATATAATCCAAAAGCTACACAGTGGGGCCTCAATACATTGGTGCAGTTATTATTTCATTATAGTTCTTACACTCATGTTTGAAATTAAACAATTTTGAGTATCAGACTAGCTTTAGGGTATAGAAATCACCAAAAGCCCTCTATAACAAAACCTCCTCATTTGCTTTTGTAATGACACTCATTACTAAAATTACCATAATGAAGAAATATTAAGATTCTGTTACTGGGATTGTAGGGAGAACTCTGCTCAAACGCTCCATGAAAGAACCACCTGCTTCCTTCTAAGTCTGAAATTCTTGCTTCTAAATTTTTCCTACTTGGATTTAAGAAGGAAAACACGATTCTGAAAGGGAGAGAAGATTGAAGATGAAAAAAATTGTAAGTTTTGATTTTCTACCAGCTGGAAATATCCTATATTGAGAAAGCCCAGAGCTCATTCCCCTGCGGTATAAGCAGCACACACATAAACGCAAACCTATGCACGTCGCAACACATACACAGAGAAACAGATAATTATTGGTAGAAGTATTATCATTGAAATGTTATAATCAGAAATAATTTTGAAGCATCTTCCTCAAGGTGAGAATTATATTTTTAGCACCATTTGTGTCAGATATTAAAAAGTCCCCACCTTCATAAAATAAGAACACTGGCTTGTGTGTTATAGCTTGCATGATAGAGCTAATTTCATAGATTTTACGCCTATGCCAAGCAGGAGGGGTGGGCTTGGTTTGTTTTATTATTTGCACAAAAACATTTTTTCTTCTTCAGAATGTAAGTCTGATACATGTATGTGACAAATTTCTGGGTAATAAATACATTTATATTAAGTTTATATATGAAAGAAATTGTAAATTATGTAAAGTAGTAATGCTCATGTATGAATTATGCCAGTCTAATTCAAGCTAAATTAATTATTTTCTAGATAAATATTATCAATTAATTTGGCTCTTATGAGTCTATTTTATGTGATATTGTAGAGATAATGATTTCAAATAAGCTCAGTCTCAGGCTACATAAAGAAACATAAATTGATCTGAATTTTCAGATATTTATACACAGATGCAGATTTTATTCTTATTTATTCTATTTTACCATTTTTAGAGACTATGAAGTATGTATATCTGTGTGCATATGTATGTCTACAGATATACATATGTAAATTTCCACATGTGATACATCATAGGATTGCCACTTGATAGATTCTCAAAGTATTTCAGATCTCTTAACTCTTAAAAATTTACAAATAATAATAAAATTTCAGTTCAGAGGAAGTATGTTAGGTTGGAATATGAAATTTATGGGTTTTGTGTTAAAAATGGAGTATGAGTAGTTTAATATGGTTTGCTGTATAAAGTCTACAGCCTTTATTGCTTTAGTTGAAAAAATTTGTATGTGAATTAGGAAAAGCATTGCGTTTTGAAGAATGGACTGTATTTAAATATACAGTAGAGCTGGGCCTGGCGGTGCAGGCTTTTAATGCTAGCATTTTGAGAGGCTCTTGCAGAAGAATCACAGATTCCATCCCAGACTGGGCAACCTAGTGACTTAGTGAGATCTGGGTCAACATCAAAAGGGAGAAATGGGCCAGGGATGTAGCTGAGCTGAGCCTGATCCCCACCATGACAAAACAAACAAACAAGACAAAACAAAAAACCAATCATCAGAGGAAAGATGCCCACCTAGGGAACACAGTCATGCCACAGTGACCACAGTCTACCGAGCAAGCACACCACTTCTAGCACATCTATTTTTCCTCAGTGACGAGAGAGGAGACTTACAATGCCAATATAGGCACATTCTAAAGTACAATATTATTTGATAGTTATGCCCAGCTACTTTATTTTTATTACAGATTAATTGTAATCATTTCTCTGAGTACTTGATAGGCCATTATAAATTCCCTAAGAGCTTGTTCTTTGGGAATTATATTTCTATTTATAGGGAAGACATTTCATAAAGTGAGGACCATTATGGTCTGTATCTCACTCTAATCAAGTTGTCCATGACAATTTCTGAGGCATGAGGGGTGCACAAGCACCAGAGTAAGGAGAAGGGCTGCTCACTGATCTGCTAATGCTACTAGGAGAACCAACATCAAGCTAATCATTTGCTGCATTACAGGAATTTTCTGACGTATTAAGAGTAACTGGTGAGAAGCCTGGAGCCCTGGGCTGACACATGAAGCCAAGGCGGAAACCAGGCAGAAAAGGAAGAACTGTTCTGTCGACACACTTGCATTATCTAGCCATGCCAAAGAACTTGGCCTCAGGGATTTCAGGGTCAGAATTGCTCTCACATTAGTCGAGTCTAAAATTGGAAAGATTTATTTTAGTGAATGTATACTTTGATTTCCTTATCTATAAAATTCTTCTGTATATAATAAATGGCTTCATTGTGATCTGCAAGTATGTGAGACTCAAATACTCTATACATAGTAAAGCAGAGTCCAAAATAAAAAGCCATTATGTGTCAGGTATCTGAGCATCATTAGCTAAAGCCTCATCAAAAACATATACATATACATATATATAATAAGAATATAAGACATTTTTGTTTAGTCCAGGTATGAGTATTATTTTCACGATTACTCTCATGAAAATATTAAATAGCAATTTGACTGGAATATTCTAAAATAATTAAAATACTGGATATAATTGTCAATATTATTAATTACTTTAATACTAATGAGAAAATATTAATAATAAAAATATTTGCTTATACTGGAAATCCAACCCAGGACCTTTACACTAAGCTAGGTCTCTGTTTTTCAGTTTTTGGTACATTTCTAGGAATTTCTAGGACATTTGAAAACATATTTTTAAATTTTCTCTTGTCTAATCACAAAGATAGTGTAACAGGTGCCTGCCCATACCCTAGACAAAAAAAAAAGTAAGTCTTATTTCCAAAAAAAAAAAAAAACGATTGTAATCCTGATTGGGACCATTGTAAAGGGGAAAGGAAATAGTGCATCTGTTACATTGTCATATGCGATTTTTTGGTTTTCTGCCATTGTTCCTAGCTCGTAAGTACCTTCTCCAGACAGCTTGTAGAAATTAAAATTCTCATTGATCAAGATGTGCCCTACAAACTAAAAATTTTCCCCGATTTGAAGTTTGCCATAAAGAAATGATCTGACCTTCTTCTAGTATTATATGTTAAAACTATCTGTGTGTTCTGTAGTATCCCTCCTAATGAATCAGTAAATATGTTTTCCTCAGTCCTGTTGTCCACTCGGGTACATTAATCAAGCCAAAGAAGGAGTTGTAGGATCTTCATTTCAAATTGGTTATTTAGAAGCACAGGCAAAGCAACCTGGGTCTTCAGGCTGAAGGAATGGGTCGGAGATTGGAGTGCTTGCCTAACAAGCTCTAAGTCAAGTGCTAAGCACACGAGTTCGATTCTCTACATAAGCTGGGTGTGGTGGTGCATGCATGTAATCCCAGCACTCAGGAGGAAGAGGCAGGAGGATTGCTGTGAGTGTAAGGCCAGCCTGGGCTCTATAGTGCACTCAGGACTAGCTTGGACTGCAGAGTGAGACCCTGTCTCAAAAACAAAACAAACAACCCCCCTCCCCCCTCAAAAAATATGTGTCTTAAACTGGCATCTAAACAAGAATCAGTCTTGGAGACAGAGCTCCCATCATCCTACATATTCTGTAATTCTGAAAGTAAAATTCTCCGTCTCGTGGAGAAAACTTCTCCAATGAGTTTTCCTTTAAGCACTAGACCAAGACAAACTGGCAAACTAAAGCCTAGCAAACTAACTAGCTTCACGACTGGATGTGAAAGAAACAACCACGGTAGATTCACTCAGTGTCTTCTCTGGAGAGCATATTGTTGTGGAAGTAAATAGATAAGGAAAAGACGATTGGCTCTTGGTGAAGTATTTAAAAGAAAAGGACTAATCACAGACTAGGTTTGCCTACAAAAATGCTATTGATGTGGCAGTTCTTCAGGGAAAGTTTATGGGGAGGAAATTGTATGATGAAAAATCTTTGAAGAGATTGACACCAATACCCATCATAAATCACATTATTTTCTCAAAGCATTTTAAAATAAAATGACACAGTCTGAGGCATGTGAACATCCACATTAGGATCAAAGATTTCTCAGGAATTTAAGATTGAAGTCAGGAAAATGAACTATAGGGCAACTTTCCTCCTGTCCCTGTGAGTCTAATGGAAGTGAAGATTTAGTATGTACCCACTCCTCCATTCATGCTGATCTGGTAAATTCAGTCACCCCTGTCTGAACTCTTCCCAATGAGTTTTTGCTGGCCACATAATGTCAGAGATATGATTGGCTGTGTAATCTTTACTGAATGATAATGTAACACAAGCACTGTGGCTAATACAATGTAACACCGTTAATGATGCTTGTCCTATATGTTTTATAGACAAATGGATACTTCAAATCTCCATTACAATAACATCCACAAACCCTGATGAAGAAACCTGCAGTCAGTGCAGTCTCCCAGGCTTTCAGCGTGTTTCTGGACAAATTATGCAAAAGGAAATGAGCTGTTCACTGCTTTCCCACATCCCATTCCTATAACAGACTCCATTTTTGTTACAATAAATAGAAGCAAATCTAAGTGAAGAAAACAAATAGAAAATAGAACGCAAAAACCAAAAAGCAGATTAAAAATGCATAATTGAGGATTCTGGCATACAGTTAAGGGCACCAGGTCCCTGGGCCCCTCTCCACCTATGTCTTTATATCTTGTGGCATCGCCTATAACGCAAGCTGAAGTTAATTAAGCACTCAATTGAAAATTCTTCATTGCTAATCAATCAACAAGGTTTTCAGAGTTTCTAAATTAATCTCTAAGCAAACACCAAATTTGATTAAACTGTTTCTTATCTCATTTGTATGCACACACTTGTGTACGAGTGTACATATAGTAACTATTAGTAAAGTGATCACTTAACATCTTACTGTTAGTTTTCATTTTTGAGACATTATATGAAGTATTTGGTACAGTAATTTTGTTTAAAAGCTATGTCTTTATAATACACATATCATTATGACTAACCTAATTTGGTGGATGAGAGACCCGAAATGGTATATCTGACACTTGAGTGTGGTCCCCAAACTAGTGAGCAACAGATTTGGTATTTGAACCTACTTTTATCTGATTGTATGATCACTACAGGAGGCAAGAGAATTTAGTTATTAAATCTCTAGGGTCAAGGAATTAGTCTGGCATTCTGAGCAAACTTACTATCATGTATGAAAACTTTTGCAGGTCAATTCACTTCTTTGTTTCTGAGTTTCCCATCTGATAATATGAAGATAATTTTTATCCCTTATTTTAAAAGTTGTGCTTAAGTGAAGTAATCCGTGGAAAGCTTTCTAAACAGTACGTGAAGTGCAGAATGTGTATAAAAAGTGTTAATCATGAAGACAATGTTAATATTAGAAATACCTATGTGGTTTCTAGTAATAAGGTAGCTTTCTCCAAGAGAGTGATGCTGTTAATCTTGGTGAAAATGTTTGCCTTAGAATGTGGATGGTATGTGTGGAATGAGAAGGCGTGCCTCAGTCCATATAAGCCCAACCACTCTCTGTATACTTCCTGCTCTGCTGTTACTGATGGATCCTTGTATTACCCTACCACATTCTCTTCTAAGCTATTCCTCCCACTTTCACTCTGACTCTAGGAAACCCCTTAGTCTCCTGCTTCATAATGAAGTTGAGGACACAGCCCAAAACAGAAGAACAGATATACTCGGTTTCCAATAACATGATAGTGTCTTTCAAAAATCTGCTTTCTTACTCTAAAGCTTCCAGGTCTGTTCTCCATCAGACAATCTCATATTATACTCACCCTGAGTGTGCTTGAGAACTTAAGGGGCTCCAGACTAAAATCTATTGCCTAAAATATTATTTTCAAGTTCTTTAAAGACATTATACCCTGGCTTCAGAGATAAAATGAAGCTACAATCACAATTATTCATACAATATTTTGAAGGAATTATTTCAATAATTATCAAAAACAACAAAAATATATTTCATATGAATAACATTTTTGAGAATGTATTCTGTTTTGAGCCTTCTTACATTTATTTGACTTGATAACAAACAAACACAAGGTCTTACCATTCTCAGTAACGATGGTATTTTAAGCATCTCAAAATTATTAAATGGAGAAAAAGTAAGGCTTAATAATCTCTTCTCAGATGGCCTCCACTAGTGACTCATCAGCAGATGTATGGATGCTCTTCAGTAAAGTTTCTAAGCCATTTCTTCTCTAAGATTGATTATGGTCTCACAAGATCATTATTGCTTTAGCAACATGAAATTAATAAATTATACCTATATAAGAACCTTTATGGTGAAAACTATTGTACACTATGAATAGATAGCACTTTCTTGCTATATAAATGAGGCTTATCAACTTTCTGATATGTGAGGAGGATAGATTTGGAATTGGGAATTAAACATCAATATTATAAACATAATTATATGATTAATAGGGCTTTTTTTCAAGTTACTTAGAAAGGCATCCTACTAATTGTGAAATAATATATCCTGCTTCAAAGATGACATGTGTCTGCAGTTTCCAAGTACCAAAGATAATTTATTCCTAGAACCCATTTATTTTGATAATCACTTTCTTCCCGAGACTGGACCACAAATGAATATTGTCTATAGCCAAGATGAAAAATTGCAGACAGGAGACAAAGTTACAGTACATTAGAGAAAAGACAAAATAGTTTGTTTCATTGTGTAAGGACAGGGCTTGGGTTTGTGGAAGTAATCACTAAGGATCCTAACTCAGTATAAGAAAGAGTTTAGATCATTAATTCTTAATAATGAATAGGAAATGCTGAACTCATTGTAGATGTCAGTGCTGTCTACAGAGGCCACATTATGTGAGATAAACAGGATATAAAATATGTTGTACTTAATATTGAAATTGCCCAAAGACTTGAGGGTCAATTTACATTGTTTTAATGTCATTTTATATTCAGAAATTTCCACATTTTACTAACAAAATGGAAGTTTAAATTATGTGTGATAATTTTATTTGAAGGAAGAGGAGGTCAAACACGCTACAGTATGAAAGAACAACACCTGGGCACCCTGGGAGGTGCTCAGATTCCAGTGACCAATGCCCAGCTTCCTGGCCACTTATTCTTGTTAGTCAAATATGAGATCTGTGCTATATCATGAATTCTCCAGATTTTATTTCTTGACTAGCAAAGTGTGAGAAATAGATTGTGCCTCACATAGCTGTCAAGCAATTTTAGAGAGATGGCATGAATAAAAATTTTTAAATAATATATAAAGACCCTGTTTATATTTTAATTTATATTTTATTACTTTGATTCGTGTTACTTTATTCCATTTGCTTTAGAATTCAAGTACCTAGTGAATAAATTGGTATCACCCGTAGGCACGACAATAATTATACATTAACCTTATTCAAATATTTTTTTCTGATAGAAGTAAAAATAAAAATATAGGTAATTGAGAAAAAATTAAAAGTTTAAAAATTAGAGAAATTTGCTGTGGCCAAAATGATGACAAATTGGATGTGTATGTGTGTGTGTGTGTGTGTGTGTGTGCATATTTCATAAGAGTAATAACAATGTTTATGGGATTTTATGAATTAAACAAGAATAACATACACAGTGAACAGAAGTAGGTATTCGAGTAACTGAACTTTAGCTTTTTTATTCTAAATTAATTTGAACCATAACTTGATACCACCCAAAATCTTCAACAACAAAAATGACAATATCAGCCATGCCAACTGATCTCAAAAAGTCGTCGAAGAGCTAGGAATGTGGATCAGTCATGGGATAATTTCCATGGGATAATTTTAACCTTTATCACTACAAAAGGTCAATTAAAGTTTTAGATTTCATGATATAGTCCAACACAATTTTTATATTAAAAACATTTTGTCTTTAGTTAATATAACAATATATAATCCTTGAGCTCAAAGAGACTGGAATTTTGAACTTTAACATACGTGTTAGCTTCTCTTAATTCTATTTCCATGAGATCCACTCCAGCCTTTTTGTTTAACATGCTGTGGGGCAACATCATGATAAATTGAGATAACAGAGTTCTGGTCACTCTTAGAACTTTTTACTGGTCAGAAAATAAACTCAATGGTTTCAGCTTACTGGATGAAAAATTTTATCTCTATACCTGTACATAGTTTGAGAGGCAATTCTCAAGTCTTGAAATTTGTTTCTACTGGGTATGAGTTGAAAAGCATCTTAAAAACATACACACTGTACTTGTTAAATAAGGAGATCTGGCAAGTCTAACAGAGACAGATTTGCTGGTTAGATTTAATTTTGGTTTACTTATCTGTGAAAATTTTGATATTTGATAAGCGCTTATTTCAAGAAACAACTAATTGACAGGAGAATTCTATGATCAAATTAAATTGTGTAGCAGTGGCGGTTGTACTTATTATGCTAGAGGTAGCCACAGGACGATGCAGTTTTGTGGCAAGAAGGGAACAGAGAATAACAGATTCTGAAACCTTCGTTGTTTTCTCTACACTCACGGGGGAGATGTACACTATGGGTGGCGGTGGTGAGGGGAACACATAGAACAGATATGTTCCATTTTGCAGCACTGAACAAACACCCAGCTGCAAAAAGAAGCTTGCATTTATTTTGATTGATCAAGAGACTCACTGGGACAGTGACCTTTTAAAATATTAAAGCACTGTCCCACTTCATCTTTGTTGGTTTTTCTGTTTGGAATCTATACCAAAGAACTTCTCAGACTTAATTCTGGTGGGCAAACATCTCTTTGAACCTTATGATACTTTGAAGAGACTAAAAGAGTGATCCATAGATGCTTTTGTCCTTTCTAATAATGTTTAGGTGATTAATTATTTAAGCTGCAATGAAAGTTGAAAATACAAAACCCGGGAGCACACATTACCTACCCAAAGCGATTTCTAGTTCCTGAGGAGTTCATTTTCTTGATAACAATCTCAGTCTAAGTCAAATCCAATTAAGAAAGAGTTCACCCCTGTGATAGCTAATCTAAAAATATTACCTCACAGACAGGGGGTCCCTTGCCTACAGAAGCTTCTATCATATGTTCAGCACTGGGTATGGTGACATGGCAACTGTCAGACATGTCAATATTAGAAGAAAAGTACATAACAGGAGACATACAAGCCATGAAATATGGTAGACACTGCCTGATTGAAAAATTAAAAGAAATTTGGAGCCAAAGATGGAACCTCATGTGTTAATAAGCTGTTTGTCATTATAATTAATATGTGGGGTGTTCAACTTAGAAAAAAAGAATAGGCTTATTTTGGATCACAGATTTGGAGATTCCAGGCCACGGGTCTCTGGGGACACTCTTGCTGCTTTGGGCCTGGGGTGGTGGGAGTGCACGGCAGAAGAAAATTGTTCACCTTACAAGCAGGAAGAAGAGAGAAGCAAGGCTGGAGGTGTAGCTCAGAAGTTTAAGCTCCTGCCTAGCAAGCATAAAGCTAGAGGTTCGATTCCTCAGTACCATGCAAACTGGGCATGGTGGTGTTTACCTATAATTCCAGCACTCACGAGGTTGAGGCAGGAAAATTGTTGTGATTTGAGGCCATCCTGGGCTAGGGCTACATAGTAGTCCAAGACCAGCCTGAACTACAGAGTGAGACTCTAGGAGGGCAGTTCATTTCAAATAGTACCATTCAGGGAGCTGAATCTTTCACACATGCGTTGTTTTTTTTTTTTTTTTTTTTTTTTTTGGGAGGGGAGGATTTCAAAACTATAATATCACACTACTTTTTGAAGAAAAATGGCATTTGACACAGATGCTGCAACCTGAGAATTATCTTCCATGATGGCCAAGCCAAATTTTAAGGTAAGCTTGAAATTGGTGCAAGTTGGCCAATTTGGTTCAAGAAATCACATGAAAGAAGTGGTACATTCAATGATTGCATGTGTCAGTAGTCATAGGATTTTTCCCCCAAAACAAATTTCTGTGAATTCTGCATTCCATTCAATATAGCGTCAATGTGCTGAGGCCATGATTGTTTCTTGGTCATAAATTACTTGTATCATTGATGAGCACATATTGAGAAAGTTCTTAGTCACTGGCGATTGTTTCTCTTTAATCTTGTTATATCACTGCTGTTCAGCCTCAGATACTCTTAATTAAAACTAACTATAATAAAATGTCTAATGAAAATATATTTTATTGTTAATATTATGATCTTTTTGTTAAACAAAGACAATAGTTCAGTTTCTATGAGAATACATTATTCAAATATTTAAATCCTCAGAATTTTTCTTGACTTTACAAAGATTAATGTTTTGAAAGCATAGATATAAAAGTGCAACAGTATTAACCTTGTTAAGTAAAGAATATCTTTAATCTATGTTAGATAGCTCTTAGAAATAGCATCTTTGTATTATAAACACGAAAAAAAATCAGTAATGTTGTATTCTTAGAATCAAATCTTAAAGGCAACATTTACCTTAGGTTAATTATACCTCCGTTACAACAAGGTAGGTCATATCAGATTGCAACAATAGCGAGATGAGTCCACACCATGTGAATGTGCCTCGTTATTCTGGACATGCATTTGAGAGTTCATTCTTCATTGGCAGTTTCTGGGGTTTTCAATTAATAATACAGGATTTGAGGGATTTTTCTACTTAGTTATTTGCTTAGATGAGAAGAGAAAAAAACATCAAGAGGATTTTCAAGAAGGCGTGAAAAAGAATTAGGTCTCTGCTTTTTATTTTGATTTTTGAAAGGAGATTTGTATATTTGGTAAGCTACATCCTAATGCCATTTTCACACTTAGTGCATTTTATGAAGTAAACAATGCAGAATGAGTTTATATTTTGTTTAAAACATAAATTAATTTGTTTTTGTGTGCTCCGAGGGATCATAAGGATATTCAAGAGATACTGTGTTCAAACACAGGAAGGCTCATTAGAATTATTTTATCACTGATAAAGTAATAGACTTCTACTTAGCAATTAACTCCTCATTAATTTAGATATTAATTATGGAACTACTAAAATAATTGAGTCTTACACAATCATAGACAACTTTCTTTTTTCTCACATGTTAGTATTTTTCACTTAATGACACACAGGACAGAAAGACAGAAGCTCATCTCTTGGTCTGTATTTCCTGTGCCTCAGCCCAACTATACACCTCTGAATTTATTGCTCTTCTAAATTGATCCTTCAATCTAAATGGACTTGTAGCTGTGTTCTTGCTCTTGGTTAAACCAAGGGTCTATGTATCTAAACACAAAAATAATTTAAATCCTGAAAGAAACCAGATGGTGACTTAGCTTAGACATATTATTCCCCAGAGGAAATCATTCTCAGAGCAGGAAATGGCTGGTTCCGGGTCATTCAGGTTGTTAACACTGTTAGTGCTGGAATTAGAATCTGCACACAGCGTTTTTGCCTCTGAATCCAAGTAATATATAGGCACTAATAATGATAATGATGAAAATAAATCTACAGAGTGCAATGTTTATTTGTATTTCTTATGTAGTGTTAGCTAAAGTGCATTCCACTCCTTAAGCTTAAGTCTACAACTAATTTAGATTTAGAGCCATTCGTTAAGAACATACAATTCACTGCTCTCTCTGTTCCTGGCAACATATCTAAATAGGGGCAATCAAGAATCAGTGATATTTAAGAAGATTTGACTAGTAAATATTATAATTATTTTCTTTCTATATTTATTTGTGTATATATGTATTTAACTACCTAGGCATGTAGCCTAGGCTCTCACTTTATATGTAATCGCCATAGTGGTCTATAAGTTTTATCAGACTATGTATTGGAGGATTCTTTATTATTTTAACATGCTAGAGCAGAGAGAATCATATGAATTGTACAGAAAATATTCAAAACCAGAGTTTCTTTCTCCTGCAGTTACTAAATTTTAAAGACTGAGACTCAAACACTCAACAGGCATTTAATTTTCTAGAGAAAGAGTGCTTCTGCTACCGAAGCAAAGAAAGCAAAGGAGACAGTGGAAACACTGACGGAACCAGGTGGGTGTTGACTCAGCCTCCTGTATCCAGCTCTGCCTGAATTTTCCCACATTTGTAGTCAATGAATGATCTTTTCGGTAACAAGACTCAAACATATTTTCAGTAATGAGAGTTAAAATATGTTATTTTTAAAATTTTTACATAATGTGATCTAATTTGGGTTCAGTGGCTACACCTGTGCGATTCCCGCTAAGTTCAGCCAGACCGAAAAGAGTGTTTATGGAATCAAGAGGACCACAGCGTTTTTCTTTTTTCTCCCCATTTTATTGATATGTATAAGCACAAAATTTAAGGTTTGCAATGAAGTTGAGCATTTTGTGCACCTACGTATCTTGTCAAGGTGACAAGGACTTTCCCATTCTGCTTTTGTCCCTCCCCCTACCCACCTCTCCCTCTCTCCCCACCCTACTCCCTCGTTTCACTTTGTTTTTCGTTTTAAGTTCCATAAGAGTTGTGATCTGGGACTCTCATGTCAGAGAGAACATTCGATGTTTCCCCTTCTGCTTCTGACTCACTTCACTAAGCATGATGTTCTCAAGTTTCTTCCATTTGCCTGTAAAAGCCTCCACACCGTTGGACTTTATAGATGCATAGTATCCCATTGTGTATAAATACCACAGTTTGTGTATCCATTGGTCTGCTGATGGGTATTTTGGTGGCTTTCATATTTAGCTATTGTTAGTCGTGCTGCTATGAACGTGGGTATTCTTTTAACAAAGTAACCAAACCTACAGTAAGGGCTGCATTAGGTCAGGAGTTATTTTCCATTTAGCCCCCACAGTACTGTACCTCCCAGACATTTTTCCCTCAGGCGTTTTATTATTCTTCCCTCCACATTATGTCTTCCATGTTCATCCTGTGTCATGAGTGACCTCTGACTGGGGAGGGACAGGCTGAACTTCTAACACATTTGCCTTTTGTAATAATCATTTGTCATTCTTTTTCAAAAGCAGATTTCAGAGCAGTATTTATTGCTCAGAAAACCTTCTGGAAGCTGTTAGAGGGCTTGAGCGGTTGCTGAGAAATCAGTTCTGCTCTCCTAATTTAATTGGGACCATTTCCGAAAACATTGCTCCTTTTCAAATGCCATAATGGGCTTCCACCGTTAGTGCACAATTTTATTTTTCTTTTATTTTTAATCAGTGCAAGATAGTTTACATAACGTGGGGCATGGTGTAATATTCTGATACATACATACACGATGTAATAGTCATATTGACATATTTAACTACTAATCAATAATAATTAAGGGTAATTGCTATTTATCTATTCCTTGTGTTGAGAAGCTTAACAAGCCTCTCTCTGAGCTGTCTTTAAGTATGCAGTACAACATCACTAACTAGCCGTTTTGTTGTGCAATAAAATGCTAGTACTGATTTGTCCTGTGGAACTGGGACTTCGCTCCTGTTGACTAATCTGTTCTTTCTTTTCCCACGCTTCTTTATCCTCTCTTAACCCCTACTGGATTCTCTGTAAGAGAATCTCTGCTTAGGTTCCACATGTGAGCGAGGCAATGCTGTACTCACCTGCAATGCCAGGCCATCTCGCTTAATGTAACATTATTTCATCCATATGCCTACAAAATCTAGCATTTCATTGTCTCTTAGTACTTGAAAAGATTCTGTTTGGTGTATACACTGTACTGCCTTTCCTTATTCATCTGTTACCAGATAATTTGTTTCTATTTCTTGGCTGTTGTGAACCGTGCTGTAATAACTCGGGAACTCAGAGGTCCCTTTCACATACTTTTGTATTTTTCTTTGGGAAATAACCACTAATGAGAATGCAGAATTATATGGCCGAAGTACTTTGAATTTGTTGAGGTACCTCCATCCTATTTTCCATAATGGCTGTACTAATTTACATTTCTACCAGATGCGTATGGGTTTCCTCTGTTTTAGTCCTCAAACTATTTGTCATTTTTAATCTCTTTTTGAAATGGCCACACTTACTGCAGTGAGGTGATATGTCATTTTAGTTTTGATTTAGATTTTCCACTTTTTAATATGCCCAGTCACCATCCCTATGTTTTCTTCAGAACATTTTCTGGTATACATGTAAAATTCGGCTATTGTTTGTTTTCTACTGAGCATATTGCAATTGTTGCATTCTCTGGATATTAATTTATTGTCATATGTATAATGTGGAAATGTTTTCTCACATTCAGAGGGTTGTTTCTGTATCCTATCAACTATTCTTTGCTGTGCAGACACTTCGAACACTTTCTGGATTGATGTGACTTCATATATGTATTTGTTATTTGTTTTTTTTATGATTTTGCATCCCCTCCAAAACCTCCTCATGCTAACAAATGTCACAGTGGTTTCCTTCTGTCTTCTTAAAGTGCTGTTATATTGTTTTGTTTTATGTTTAGACTTTGGTAAGTCTTGCTTTATTTTTACATATAGCTAGGCGTAAAGCCTAGCCTCGTTTTTCTGTGTGTACATGTCCATTAGCTCAGAATTCTTTGTTGAAGTAATTGTTCTAATTCAGTCATGTGCTTCTCATTTTTTAATGTAGACCAGTTGACTGCTAGTGGGATGACTTATTTCTGTGTTCTCTATTCTATTCCATTGGTCTATAGATGTTATTGCTTAGTTCTAAAGGATTCTCCAAAAGCCTCATTTGTTTGGGAAGTGATTGGACCATATGGGCACCATCCTCTTCAGTGTATTATACCACTGATGAGTTCATAACTGGCTATACTTCTACGGGATGGGAACTTGTCAGAAGCAGCAAGTCTTAGAGGGTGCTGGGGGATGGGACCTGGAGGGTATTTCCTTGACCCTGTCTCTTCCTCTCAGTCTCCGCTTCATTCTTCATTGAGATGAGAAGTTGTCCTCTGGCATGCTCTTCTGCCATATTGCTTTTCCTTGGAATCAACGTACCATGGACTGAAACCTCTTGTCTTAGTTACTTTTTTGTTGCTGTGACTCAGCACCTGACATCCACAAATTTAGGGGAGGACGAGTTTATTTTATCACATAGATTCAGAAGGTCCCAGTCCACTCAGGGGTGGCCGGCAGCAATGGAAGTACATGGCAGAGGCAGAGGTGGAGGCAGCTTCTCACAACATCACAATCAGGAAGCCAAGTCAAGGCAAGCTGAAACTAGTCCTTCGAGGAAGGTAGGAAACAGCTTATCTAGCCTTCCAGGTCTCATCCCAGCGATCAGCCCTGCCTGGATCCAGGTGTGGAAGGTGTGGTAAGCCCTCACTACACCACTATAATCCGATTTACATGCCTGTAATCTAGCCCTCCAGACGAGGCTCCAATCTCCCAGCAGCACATGACTTCATAGACAATCTATAACATTCAAATACATGAGACTTTTGGGGAACATATTCAGATTCAAACCACAATACCTCTACACATCATGTACCAAAATATACCACTCCTTTTGGTTATGAGTATTCAATATTTTGTCCCAGTGACAGAAATCTAAGTATACAATGAGCATACTTTTATTTAAAAAAAAAACCATGTTATTTGGGATGATACTCATGAAAATCTGCAGGCTACTTTGGGAAATAAATATTTGAGCAACATTACTTGTTTCATTCCACATACCTTTTCAATTTATTTTATCAACATTTTACACATTTTAGTGTAAAAATCTTCCATCTTCTTTGTTAAATTTGTTGCTAAGTGTTATTTGTACGTAACTAATGTAAATGGGACAAATTTCCTCATTTTGTCAGCGAATCTGTTATGTTCTAGATGTGAGCTTGATGAAGACTCCGTCGTCTTTAAGCAGTTCAGATCTGTTGTTCTTACTGTCATTGCAAGTGCCGAGAGCCCGAGAACCTATGGTGGGATTGATGCTACAAGGGCACCAAGCGAGCAGCCTGGCCAGGTCCCCTTACCGTCCCCCAAGGCTTCCACTGCCAGAATCAGAGCACTGGCACGACAGCCATGGGCAATACCAGCAAGGGTGCCTCTGAAATGACCCACAAGTTGACCTTGACATTCACCTGCACTCGCCAAGCTGTCACCACAGAAGAATTGATTGATATTATCTTTGGTGCTGCAGCTCAGGATTAATAAAAATCAATCTCCATCCTCAGACTACATGCAGGTAGGGAAGACGATTCAACAAGCTGAATCTGTTTTTAGCTACTTCTGTCTTTGAAGAAAGTTGGTGTATGGAATTGCTGAGTCAGCAACATTGCAAATCATCTTACAGTGGCAGCTTAAAATAACTAGAAAAGGCCACCATTAATTAGAATACCTACATTTTGTAGTACAAGTATAATCTTAGAAGGCAATTTATCTCAGAAAGTCTTGAAAAATTGTTTTGTTTTAATATAATGGTAGAGACCAGAAGGGGTGATTTGGATGGAACTTGATTTGAATTTGCATTTCTCTGATGGCCAGTGATGAAAATTTTTCATGCACTTTTGCCATCTGTAATTCTTTTCATTTCAGCTGCCCATTTCTTAACAAGTTCACTTATTTTGTGGAAGGGTTTATACATATATTCTTTGCATTTTTATATATTCTAGATATTATTCCTCATTCTATGGCATCACTGGCCAAATTTTTCTCTCATCCTATGGGCTGTCTATTCACAGTGTTGAATGTTTCTTTTGATGTACTGACGGGTTTTAGTTGGATGAAGTCGCTTTTGCTGATTTTTGTTATTACTTGTGCAGATTACATTTCATCCATAATATTCTTTCCTGTACCTGTGTTTTCCAGCATTTTACCTGTGCTGTCTTCCAGCACATTTAGTATTTCTATTTTGATATCCAGCTCTGTGATTCATTTCAATTTCATTTTAATACACAGGGATAAGGATCTAGCTTTATTTTCCTACATGTGAATATTCAGTTTTTGCAAGGCCATTTGTTGAAGATGCTGTCTTTTCTCCCATGAATGGTTTTGGCTCTTTTGTCAAAAATCAGATAGCTGAGGGTGCTTGGGTTTTGTCTAAAAATTCAGTTCTGTTGCATTGGTCTTCTGGTTTGTTCTTGCACCAGTACCATGTAGATTTAATCACTGCTGCCTTGTAATTTGTTTTGAAATCTGGAATTGTGTTTTCCCCAGCTTTGCTTTTGTTACTTTGGAAATTTCTCTTTTTTTCTAGTTCTATATAAGTTTTAGAGTTCTTTTATAATGTTTTTCAAGTTCTGTGAAGAATGTTAATCGTAATTTGATTGATATTGTGTTAAATCCATATAGAAACTTTGGAAGTATGACCATTTTGATAAAATAGTTGTTCCTATGCAGGGATATAGACTGTCTTTCCAACTTCTGTAGCCTTCTTCTATCTCTTTCTTCATGGTTCTGAAATTTTCTTTGTGTAGGTCTTTCAGTTCTTTGGTGAAGCTTACTCCAGTGAGCATTTTTCTTATATAAAGCCATGAAAAAATATGAATTTGATCAAAGGAGAAGCATGCAATTCTTTGACCTCAGCCACCTGATTCATCTCTTTGAAAGGAATAATCTGTATTTTGCCCATTTCAATTACCTAATTGAAGGACTTTCTAAAATATCTTTAATATAAACCATTTTTAATACTATTTGTAAAATTAGTATAACTTTCCAAATATTTGCATAGAGAAAATTATATTAACTATATCAGTCTGTTAATAACAATCATTTTTTTCATATGATAAATGCAGACATATAACAGATGTGTTTTTACATAGACATACCAAAATAAATATTGAATAAAGCAAGTTTTACAAAATTTTTAATTTTCAAAAATTTGGTATATTTACACTATGATATAGTCTAATAAGTAGGCAATCTCATTATTTCTATACTCTATTATACATACTTTAATTAAAATCCTTTATTTATTTATTATTTTTCCTAAAAAAAAAAATTGCTTCCAAAGACCTGAACCTTGACCAAGGTGCAATCACTTTGCTGCAGGAAGGTTTTGCCTCAGTGCTGACAGCTGCTGATTGATCGTGAAAGTGGTTGATTGCAGATTGAGTTAGTTGTGTGAATTTCTTTTTAAAAAATCATTTTCCATATTGCCTTAATGTTTCTTTCATGTAAGATTTTGCTATAATACATTCTTTAAATAACATTGAAAAACTTCTTTCAAGTACTGAGTCAAACAATACCACCAGCAGATAAGTTAAATTTATGTATTATTATATATGCTTTATGGTTATTTCAACAATATTCACAGCATCTTCACTAAAAGGCTTCTATCTATAGAAAAAATTCTTTGGCACAGAAGCAATGAAGGCATTTCTTATACTTTAAATTTTAACATGAAACTAAAGTAATTCATTCACACTATCAGTATCTACTTCTAATTTTAGTTTTATTTCAAATATTCAAATCCTTTCTCCATTGTATCTTGAGCCCCTAATAATTATCTGTGTGGTTGGAATCAACTCCCTCCAAACTCTTGTTACTGTGTTTATTTTGACTCATACCCATAAATCCCCAATGTTCTTAATTGAAGCTACAATGATAAGTCATCTTAGGAAAACTTCAAATTACCTTTTTCAGACATATCTGAAGAAATATTTTTAATGGAAGCTATAGCCTTACCATATGTATTTTTAAATAATAACAGTAAAGAGTCAAAGTTACTTCCGTGGCTTTGGAGCAATGCATACACAAGCATGAATGCTATTTTGATTTCACGTTGCGTCTTACTCTGTTAGTGCTCCTGAGGTAACAGTTGCATGGTCTGTGAGGAGTAATATTTGGACAACAATCTTTTTTTTCAAGAAGTTAAGTCCCAATGGTTGGCATAAAATATTCAGTAAACCATGAGGTAAACAGATGTGCTGTCATCTAGGCTTCATGGTTCCTATCATAAGGAGCAGGCAGAATAGATTTAGTATAATTTTCAAGGTTTTAGTATTTGGGATAAAGCAAACTTGAAATTACATTAATTGGGTTCTTTAATTTTTCAAGAAGTGACCTAGAGACTATTTCCTGAAACTCAGCCACCCTCCCTGGCCTGCAAAGACTTGAAGAATGCTTTGGCTTTTCTAGAGATCGCGGCTTGGCACATAGCAATATTATAGCTTATTTGATCTTCTGTTTTAACCGCTAAAATTTTCTATGCATCATCAGTAAGGCTGATTCAATTTCTTACCTTTCTTCTGTTCTTTGGACTTGCACCTTAAACTATCTTCAAGAATATTCACGCTATTTTTTTTATTTTTTGCTCTCATACCATGGCTGTTTGCAGTAAAAATAAATAAATAAATAAATTGTATATATCTTAATGATCCTTATTTGCCTTATCAACATCAATACATATAGATGTATTTGTTGCTTTTGATTTTTCTCTTTTATGGTAACTTTTATAAATTTCTAGTTTATCTGAATTTACATAGTCTTTTATTTCTGTTTTCAGCTTTCTTTCTGTGAATATTCTTCCTTATATCATCAACTATTCTTCGTTTTGTCTGGATAAGGCAGTAATTTATCACTTAGATTTGAATAAGAACCGATTTAACTTCATTCTTGTATTCACATATTCTGATACTTTTGGGACAGGTGAGTACTGCAGCATGTGCTATGTTTCTTCATGTTTTTATTAAATATATATTGATATGTAAATAGAACATCTTTTGAGATTTGAGAATTTTTTGAAATTGAAAAATTGTTTATTGGGCTTGATGCTAGTGAAATTTACTTCATTGCAGGCAGGGATATGATTTTAGAATTTTGATTTTAAAACTAAATAAATGAAACATTAGCTTAAAAGTGCAAAATGTAGAAGTATTTTGAAAAATGTATTTTTTTAAATTGAGATTCATGGTCATAACGTGAGTGTGTATGTGTGTGTGGTTGTGATTGTTAAGCTGACTTGTCTCCTTGATTGGTCTGAAGCTCGGTAAAATACTAAGTGAGCTTGTCAGTGTGTCTGTGCGGGTCACAGAGAGGTGACACTGGGCAGCACATATGGTCCTTGGCACTGTCATCTCTGGTGTTGTCTCCAGATGTGCTACCAGCCACTCTGAACTAAACGGCCATGCTCTATCGCGTCCTTCCATAGTAATGTTGCTACCATGGAGTCAGCCAGCCATCAACCAAACTCTCTGAAGCAGGGAGCAAAAATAAGCTTTTTTTTCTTCACACCCTATATTTGGGTCTAGCATCAGAAAGCTGAATACAGCACAGCACTCTACGTTAATTCTGGTTCTCTGAAGAAGTAGAAACAGTTGCATAAGCGATTTATAAATGCAAAAATCGTGTGTGTGTGTGTGTGTGTGTGTGTGTGTGTGTGTGTGTTTGTGACAGAAATCGGTTCAGCCTTCTACGTATGGACTTCTGGGCTAAGAAGTCCCATACAGAGCTATCTGTAAGTTGGAGGATGAAGAAAGCTGATGATGTTATTCTCCAGTAGATGAAACACTTGAGAATCAGGATCTTATAATCTAATCCAGTACAAACGTTGGAGTTTGTTTTGGAATTGTGGCAAACTTTTGTTAACATATCAGCACTGGACATTTATACTGTCTAGTTGACAAAATCATTAAGTCTTCTGGAACTTCAGTAAATTCATTTACAAGACAGAAATCAACTGTAAATATGAAGAGTTAAAGTAATTAAAGGTGATGTCATACATCATACACCAAAATGAAGCAAAGGGTACCATAAAAAAAGAGTTAGAAAATACAATTTTTCTTTTCTTGAATCCAAGGTTAGAAGGAAGCATAATAAAGTTTTTTAAGTGCCAAAAGTGAAACAATTTTTTAGTAGTAGCCAACTCTGGTTGACAGGAGCCAGGCACTAAGTTCTAACCATAAAATTTACATCCTCTAGCATTTCAGAATGTGCAAATGTTTTCTCCTGAAATGCCCACATGATATCTCCACATTCGGAGATTTATAACCTTCACTGACACATCATTTCTCATCATGTATTTCTTTAGATGTGCAATATTTGAACTCACTTTATGTATTTTTATGGTATGACTTTTTGTGATATCCTTTTAAGTCCCCTAATCTAAAAAAAAAAATGTTATGATCATGAGGACCCAAATATTCAATGCTGGCTAGCAATTTATTATTCTTATCTGATTCCTCTGATCACAGTCCTAAATAATATTTGAGCCTCTACTTATTTAGAACACTGTAAAACAAAGAACCATTATATTGGTGTGACTGTGTCAGTATTTGTAAGATAACTGTTTTCTTCATGAGTCCTTTTTCAATTTACTAAAGCACTAGAGGATTGTGTTTAGACACAATCAAACTTATAGATACCAGCTTGTATTTTTGCAAAGACCCACCTTGATGTTAACTTCTGACAAAGACTAGTTTTTGTAACACAGATCAATAACTTAATTACGCCACTGTAAGAGTACACTGGAGAAGCCAAACATGTTTCTCGCTATTTATTCTCATTGATTTTTTTTCAATGAGGTCAAGGATAGACAAATAAATTAATGACTATATGTTGTGTATTTACACACATTTGTCTTCAATGCATAATAAAATGTGATAATGTTGGCGATATCTTTAAACAGATTTCCTATTATTTTAATTTTCATCATAGTTTTCATCATAGTTTTCCAGTGTATAATTGTAAGATAAAAAATCGCCAAGCTAGGTGGCAATGTTTGTAGTCTCAGCTATTTAACAACCAGAGGAGGGATGGTTACTGATGTTCAAGTCCAGCCTTCGTCAAATATTTAGACCCTGTGTTGAAAATAAATGCCAATAAAATATATAAATAAATAGTATGTCTTCAACCCAAGATTGCAGAGTCTTTTGATATTCAGTGAAGGTTTGAATATTACCTTTTTAGGGAAGAAATTTCCAGAATGTAATAAATTCTCAATTTAGAAAGAATCTTATTTTCAAAGTAATTAATGTTTTATAGTAGTAAGATTTGTGTGTGTGATGATGTTATATATTGGTTGTAAGGAGTTTTTTTGAAAACTTTTTCACACAGAGTTACATAAAATACAATCTATTTTATCATTTCTTAAAATCTGATATTTTATGAAAAGTTGCGTATATATAAGTAGTTTAACATAATTTCTAGTTAGCTCTAATAATATCGTCAAAGATACAGGTAAAGTTATAGGCTGTTGAACAGAGCATTCTGCTTGTGATGCAAAGTATTAGATTGGCAGAATATGAAACACAAAGCAACAAATGAAAATAAAATAACATTTTGTTATTAATCACGGTAATCAGTAAATATTTTTCTATTCAGATTGCGTTATATTTTCTCAAGTTTCTGTGAGTAAGCTGTTCTATGTTTTCTGTTCAATTCTTTAGTTTCTTAAACTCCATTTTTACTGTTATATTCAGGTAATGAGCAATAGAGATCAGATTTCAACAAATCTCATTTTTTGTTTTATTTCCTCAAAGTTCCTATTTATTTCTCTAATGAAAATATTTTACCTGCTTGCTATTATTGTTTTATACACACACACACACACACACACACACACACACACACACACATATATATATATATATATATATATATATATATATATATATATATGCAATACATAATGGTTACAAGGAGTATGGGAATTTTGTATACATATATATTGTGTCCACGTTATAATCCCTTTCCCTTGCAATTTTGCAATTTTTGGACGTTGTGAACCTTTCTCTCATTATCACACTCCTAACTCTCATTATCACACTCATTTCATTCTGTAAAATCGCTGTATTCTGGGTTTCTTACTCTAGAAAAAACATGTGACACTTAACCTTCTGTATTTTTCTCACTTCGTTAAGCATGATAGCCTCTAGTTGTGACCATTTATCTACAAAAGCAAATCTATGTGTTGTTATGCAAGGTTAGTACACTGTTGTGTACCTGTATCACAGTTTTGTATTTATTCATCTGTTTGTGGATATTTTTGCTTCTTTTAGATATTAATTCAATGTGGGGCTATAAGCATAGGTATACATGCATCTCTGGTATACGTTTCTCTTAACTCTTGGAAAGATATCCAGAAGAGGCATTGCTGGATCAAATGGAATATTTATTTTTGGCCTTTTGAGAAATCTTCAAATTGCTTCCCATAGTCGTTGTACCAGTTTACAGCTCCACTAGCAATATAAGACAGTTCCTTTTCCCTACAATCTCTCCAGAATTGATTTCTGTTCAAGTTCTTAATATACATCATTCTCACTGGAGTGAGGTGGTATCTTAGTTATGTTTTGATTTGCATCTCTCTAATGCCTAAAGATGTGAAACATCTTTTCATGTATTTGCTGGCCATTTGAACTTCTTTAAGAACTCTCTATTCATTTCAGTTGCCCATTTTTTCATAGGGTCTTTGATTTTCAGGTGTCTATTTTTCTACAGCTCCTTGTATATTCTAGTTATTTGCCTCTTGTCCTAAGTTTACTTGGTTAAAAAATAATTCCCATTCTGCTTGTTCTCTCTTCACTCTGTTAGTAATCTGCTTTATTGTTGTCTTAGCTATTTTTTTCTTTCCTGTGGCAAAATACCTCACATCCACAAGTTAAGGAAGGGAAAGTGTATTTTAGTTACAGTTTCAGAAGGCCGTAGTCTGTTCATGGGCAGCAGGCACCCGTGGGAGCACGTGGTGGGAGCAGAGGTGGAGGCAGCTCCTCACGGCTTTGCAAACAGCAAGCTGAGTCCAAGAGGAAGAGAGGTAGTCGCGTTTACACCTCAATGTCTTGACTCAGTGACCTGCTTGTTTGGGGTCCGGCCTCAGTATTCTGCCCTTTCCAAGTTAAAGTCCCCACCACTCACCTATAACCTAAACCACATGCCTGCAATCTGCAATTTGCCCCGTGCCTCTTTTGCTCCACACACCCACAACTAAGCATACGGCCATAATCCACCCCATCCATACCATCTCTCATCTCTCAACAGCACATGGTTCCATAGGCAATCCATTGCATCCAAATACATAGTACCTTTGGGAGTCATTCCAGATCAAAACCATGATAGCCATGGAGAAAGGATTTTAACGTATTATAATCCCACTTGTTGCTTCTGTGGGCTCTTTCGTATCAGGTGTCCTATTAAGAAATTTCTTGTTAGAAGCCTTTTCCTCTCATTTCTTACTCAAACTTAAATAATTAAATATCAAAATTTAGTTGATGAACTGTTAAGACTCGGGTTCTTTCTCTTTTTCTTCAGTGGTTCCACAGGAGCTATCTATTCCTATTATCAATTTTTATTTGCAATCTGTGACATGAAATTTTTAGCACCTGCGTTAATTGTAAATGCTCATTTAGCCACAGTCAGATGTATTTGATTCTTTTTCTGAGGAGCTTATAATCCAATTTCTTTCCTCTCACCTCTCGTGAACTCAGTCCAATTTAGAAAGAATCCACATAGATTTTCTAAAGTAATTCCTGTCAATGTCAATTGCAACTTCCTCATCACTGCAACTGTGGCCATTCTCTGTTCTGGTCTTAATTAGATTCATCAGCATCATTATACACTTGATCTGTTTCTCTTTAAAGTAGCTTATTCACTTGGACTTTGGAAAATGGCATGCTGCTTTTAAAAAAATGTGTTCTATGGGTCCAGTCTTCTATGATTTTCTGTCCTCAATTTACCTTTCCTTTCTAAACTAGCACTTGTATTAAAATATCTAGTAAAGCCAAATTGTGGCCATGTATGTAATTTTAAATTGTTATTAAAACAACAGGTCTGTTTGACTTCCATAATACACATTATTTAACAAAATGTATTTGAGGTATTCAATATTTAATTAATAAAAATTGTTAATCAAGTATTTTGCATTCTTCGTGATACTAGCTCATATATATGCAGGCCTGAAATCTCAATGATCAGGGGCTGAGGCAGTAGAAATTCCAATTGGAGCCTCATCTGGGAAACATAGGGACTGATGGCTTACTGTGATCCTGTCTCTAAGACCAAAAAGAAAAGAAAAGAAAAAATCCTGAACTGGGGATGAGATATAAATAAAATACTTTTCTGTCTTTTTTAAATAATCTCATTTATTTTTTTAGATGTCATATCAGTGTTGATGACTAAAATTCCATATTTGAAGCCAATTAGCTAAAATTCCTTTTCTTCTAAGGCCTGTTTGATTTCTCCACCTGGATGTCACAGCCAAAGCTTACTCCCACACAAGATGACGCTGACCTCCTGCTTTGCGGCTCCTACTGGCTGCAGTTCCTAATCTGCCGCTCACATCTGCATGTATGTGGAGTTATTTGGGACCATCTTCTTTTTGCCCGGCATTCAACTTGACAGTTAAACTCAGGAGGAGCACATTTATGTGTATAGACTCTGACAATGTGTCTCTGCTGTTATATCGTAGTTCAAGGCACTATCAAATATTTGTAATTAGAAGATTATTGTAACCTCATAATCCACCTCCAAAATTATTTCTTTGCATTTCCTAACTGTAATCTCCTGAGTGTATTCTCAGCAGCTAGAATATTTCTTCAGAATTTTAAATGCAATATATCTATCTTTTGATAAAAACCCTTCAATTGCTGATCTTTAATTTAAAACTGCACTCCTTACTTTTTAAAATTACTAATCTTAACACCTCTACACATTTAATTTTACCCTTCAAATGAATCTTATGACCGAATCACCATTTTTCACATTCAACACATCCGTTATACCACAAAACATCACTTCTAATTAAATTTTAATTTTAAATTTACCAATGACAAAGGTCTTGAGCTATTAAACAATTAAACAATCCGATAATGAATTATTTCCTACTTAATAAAATATTTGATAAGAAAGAAAATTGCCAGAATTGTTACAAAGCAGGAATTATTGACTGAAATATCTTCCAATGAAAACAAAATGTTTTAAATGTGTGAGCCTTTACCCATGAAATAGTGTCAAATTTAACCCCTGTATGACAAACGTAGTTTACATGTAAGCACTTGTTACTACTCACCAGAACACTTGACATTTAAAATTAAGTAGATTTATTTTTATCTTGGAACTAATTTATTTTTACTTTCACTGTAAAAAATATGAATCATCTCTTGAATATTATGTACAGTTCTCACTTTTTAATCTGCTTTTTCTAATTATTTCTTTCTATATGTAGAGACATACATCCATCCAACCTACCTACGAAGGGACCTTTTTATTTTGTCTCGCTTAAAATTGCTTTTCCTTTCATAAAATTTTATGTTCATCTTGGAGAATTTTCTCTTTATTTTTGACTAGTTACATGAATAATTTCCAATCAGTTATCGACTTTTTTAAAGTCTGTGAAAAAAGATGTAACTATAAGTTAGTGCACATTGATATGATACATAACTCCAAACAATTAAAATACCAAAAAAATTGCATGAATTCAGTTTCCTTATTTTTTTGGAAATAGCTAAAAGTGTAGAACTGTTAGTTCAACATTCCTTTAGAACTAAGTAAAGATTTCCTTCCTAAACAGAAGGTTTGTTTTCAAGTTTCCCATAGTTTTCACTCTTTTCAACTGTTTTGGTGATACTAGATTTGTGTAAGAAGTGTTATTTTTTATTGGTACTTTTCAAGAGATGTACTGCATTGTTTTTCTCTGGTAAAGCTTGCTTTATGTACTTAGAACCCCAAAGTCAAATAAGAAACAAAACACAAACTCAGTGAAGTACGTAATTTAGTATCTACCCTCATGTAATAAAAAAATTGACATTGTCCTCAAGGTCCCTTCAGACTCTGTGAGGAATGAATCCTCAGGTGTGAAACATGAAGGATGGTAGGGGCTTTACGACGCTGTATCTTGACTAGAATCCGTTCTGTTGTTGCCCTAAATATGTTGTGTCATTTGCTTACCTTGTTTTATTACTACTAAAATTAAATAATGACCTTATCTTTCTTTTCAAATTCAATAATTGGGTGCTTATTACGACTCACTGTGTGGGTTAATATTTAGAAATCTGCATTGCCAGATTCTTTTTTAAAAAAGTGCACTTGAAAATAGTTTGAAGAGGCAATTGTTTGCAGTTGGATTTTTGAATTGATTTTTTGAATGAAGTGAATGCTTGCAGTGTGTTGCGGCCAGATATGTGTGATAAACTGAGAGCCTTTTTATCAACTTGCTTTCTTATTATATAACACAAACTGAAGTAAAATAATTAGAAATTGAGTTAAACATGCTTAAACATGTTCATTTTCAGGTGTGTTTTCTTTAAATAACAAACAGGAAAAAATTAAGCTGTACTTATAAAAATACATAAGAAAATAGAACTAGATACAATATGTTGTGTCACTTTTAATGTTTGTAGAGAAGTTATGATTTTGGTGGTAACTAAAATTTAAGTACGATTTGTGATATACAAGTTAGATATATTGAAAAATAAACAAAATAAGTAGCTTCTTTTCAAAGTACGGAAATGCTACTCTGTTCAAGAAAAGGTAGGGAGTTATACAATTAGCCTCGCATTGTTAAGTAGGAAAGGGCAACCGTCATAAGCTGCAAACACTGAAACAAGTAACACAAAATGATCACGGCACATGATCAGACTCCACTGAAAGCACTGATGCCTTTGGACTTTAAATTTTAGGCACAGAAGATGGCGGCTGAGTAACAGAACCATGTAATGTCTCCTCATGGACTCACTTAAAACGTTGAGACTATAGCTAAAAATTGCCTGTTGAACATAGATAGGAGAGAGAGGAGTGCTGCGATAATTGAAAAGGGGCCATGGCAAGATTAGAAATCCCAAAGACATAACAGAAATGGAGAAAAACAGGAGCCCAGGAAGTCTCCCGAGGCCACCTATGAATGGCTGTGAGCCACCTACATCCAAAATGGAGAAAAGTCAAAGCCCTGAACCTCAGACCAAGGTAAAAGTGAATTCCACAGAAATGGAAATTGACAGCCGCTGATAGCCCCAGCCTTCAGGAATGAACCTGTGGGAAGTGCAAACTGCCATCACTCTGGGAGCTTGCCCTATAAAAGGCCTCCTAGACCAACTTGAGAGAAGTGGTGCTTGGCAACCATAACATGTAGTGATGTAGAAAGAAGCCTTTTAAAAAAAAAAAAGTAAAAAAGATCCTGAGCTTGAACTGTTTGAAATAAAAGAAGGCTCAGAAGAGTACATCAGGGTTTTGGGGGACACTCTTAAACAGTGCCTAGGAAGAATGATCAGCTAGGGAAGGCGTGAACCTCTAACAAAGGGGGAAACAGAGATGTTCAATGATTCCCTTAATGCCATGTCTCAAATTTGTTAAATAATTTGGAATTCATGCATGAGCAAAAATATATATAGATATCAATCTATCTGTCTATTTGTCTATAAATTAGGCAAGAATAAAGCAAATATTGCATACACAATACATTTTTTAAAAATTCCTGAATCATGTACCCCTCAATATATTGAAGGCTGAGATTCATTTGAATTATTTTGATTCTTGTATAATTTTTGATTCATATGCTCTTGACTCATTGCTGCCTTCTTCACATTCAAGATTATTCAAATTACAACTTTCAAATAAAGAAGCAGAATTTCAATAGAAAAAAGAAATAAATGTAAAAATTAAATACAAGTCCAGCAACAGCTGGTTGCATTAAAATAACTCAATGAATAGAATAAATATTTTGAGACAAAAAATAGACATTGAGGAGAGAAGGGAAAGAGCACGGACCTCCTGAATGGTTATGGTGGTAGCAGTAGCCTGCAAGATGGTGGAAAGACTGGCCTCCGGGGAAGAGAAGGGACAACAGGTGGGAGAGCTTTGCTGTCCGGGCTGGGTGTGATCAAGGAGCTTCAGAGGCCATCCGACTATGAGGTCCTGCCTACTCTTAGCACAGAATTCAGGAGACTTGGCTCTCTCTCAAACGTCATCATACCCATCCAAAGAAACCTCTCAGCTGGGCCTTTAAAGTGAAGTCGGGAAGACAAGGCAACAGGACACAGAGAAATGGCTGAGACCCTTGAAACTAATGTCTTGGGCCCTGAAAAAATGGAACTCACAGGGAAGGAATGCAAAAAGCAAATTAACAAGTTGAAGAGCCAGTTCAAACAAGATGCTCTCAAAGAAATGCAAGCAGTGGTCAGAGGTTTAAAAAGGCACTTACTAAACAAATAGTGGTCCCAACGTATATGAAGCTTACTGAGCATAGAGAAGACACATAAAAAACTGGCTGAGGTAAATAAAGAAATCCAAGATATTAAGGAACATTTTGATAAGGAAGAAGACATTTTAAAAGGAAATCTAGCTAAAATTCAGGATATGAAAATTTCCTTTGGACACAGGGGAAGTTGAAATGAGCATCACAAGGACAGAATTTTAGATCTTGAAGACAAGACGGAGGAAATAAATCTTCAAATTAGGCCTGACTCCATAATTAGAAATGAGCAAAGTAGCTGGATACAACTGCTAACTCAAAGAGAAACAATCTTAGAATTATGTGAGTAGGAAAAAGAGTGGAAGATACCACATAAAGGTATGAAGAGTTTATTCACTGAAATCATGTAAGAAAATGTCCTCAATCTAAGATACTACTATTATATACTAAAATTATACACAAGAATTAATTATAATAAATTTACCTTTGATTTTTTCCTCTGTGCTTCAATTTATGAGCCCTGAATTTTTAGAGCCATGTGTGTTTTAGACTTCTCTGTGTGAAGAACTTGTAGAAGTTTTTACCACGTGATTTTCAGCTTTCAGGATGAGAGAGTAACTTCTATCAGAAAGTCAACTTTCCAAATCTTTTTTCTATTTTTCATAATGAAGGTATCTTCTTATAGTCAAAACAAGATAAGAAAAAATGAAGATAATTATATTTTCACCCGTGTTTTTTTCCTGTCCTTGATATTATTTTCTTTTCTTCTTTCCCCCATTTTATTGATATGTATAAGTGCAAAATTTAATGTTTACAATGAAGTTTAGCATTTTGTGCACCTACATATGTCATAATTTTGGCCCATTTCTCAAGTTTTATTTTTAAAATAAAAGCTCATATGATAATTATGTCCTTATGTCATATTATGTGTTATCAAAATAAATAAGTATAAGAAAACATTTCATCTAGAAATTAAATATAATTACTGAATTATCCACACAATGCTATGGTGTCATAGGTTAACAAAAATAATAACTGCTTCAAGAGAGAATAGTCATTGAACTCCATGATGCCCAGCCTCTATATGTATGTAAGATTGGTAAGATTCTAGGAATTTGTGTTAGTATGATTGTTGATTAATTTAGTTAAAAAGAAATCATTATCATGCATTCTTTCATTATTTAACTGAGCACTTCATGAGCAACAACAGAGGCCAAGCCTGTACAAGGCTCTAAGCACATAGTAGATGATATGATCCCATTCATGGATATTTTCTAAATATGGAAACAAATATATAAACCCAAAGTTCCCTGAAGAAATAAGAAGCTTGAGATATGAAGATACTGGTCATTGGGGAGATGTTATTTTCTACGGGATACTATAAGGAAAATCTCTCCAAGACTGAAAATGATGCAGAGAGCTAATTTTTTTAAAAATGTGCTTCTAATATACATCCTTAATTAGACTGAGCACTCAGTTTCTTTTACATCTGTTCAGTTTGTGTGGATAAGAGTTTAACTATTTTGTACTTTCCATGCAGAATATAAGTAGAACATTTCTATGCATTTGATTCTGAGATTGCTTGCTAATATATCATCCACAAAATTGTGAAAAATGATAATGGTATTAGTGGTATTATAGACAAAAAATAATAGGAGGAAATATCAGGACCATCTTCTTGTTCAATGATGTTATTAATTATATTCACACACAAATATGAAATTTCTTAAGAACCATTAGCATTTAAAATAATGCTTCCTGTTAAAACGTAGGGTACAAAATATCACCTAAAACATATTTTTGAGATGATTGTAACTCAATAACATTAGCAGATTATCAGGGTTTTTAAAGTGTATAGGACAATTAAATTATGTCATTATATGTTAAGGATAGCTTTTGACATCTGTATTTTCTGTGTTTAAATTTTTTTTACAAATTTCAATTTCCAAAATAAAAAGAAGACCATTGTGTTCAATAAATTTAATTAGCAGTTTGTTCTATAATTTAGACTCTTCAGAGTCTTGTCAGTGCTCTTAAGGATAAAATAGCTTTCTTAAAGAAAACTTAGACATTTTCAATTCCAGTGAGGTTAACATGTGACATTTCATTTAGAATGCTACTGCATTTTTGTCCCAAGAAACTACTGGTTAATCATTAAATAGATAATGTTAAAATATATGCACAAATACTGAATTTATAAAATAGCATCTAATCATATAATGCATATGTAAGTAAGTAGTGTGTGTGTGTGAAATATGTGTGTGTTTGTGTGTGTATCCTTGGGGAAAGTTATTTTAAATTAATCCATTTTTTTCTTCTACTATGATGGAATCAGAGCTTGCACATAAAGTCTAATTATTTTAGTTAATTCAGTATTGTGTAATCAAATGGCTCAATAATTCAAGGAGACAGTGTTACAGATTGATTAAAGCCAGGCATTCTACAACCTGACACAAATCCTACTTCTGTCGCTCTTGACTTGTGAAGCCATAGATTGGTCACTTCTGAATATTAAAGTCCTCACTTATAAAATGTGAATAGAAATGGTGCCTATTTTATTGTGTTGCGATGGCATGGGCTCTGTCTGAAGCCCTCTAAGAGCTCTAGAAGTAGCTCCTTCTCCTGATTACCATACTCAGAGTGCCGAAAAGGAGGCCATTCAATGTGTAATTTTAAAACACTCAAATATTATAGCAATCATTAATACATGTGTGAGTTCTGAAAATCTAAGTAATCTTACTTTCATAGAATTTCTTTTCATTCCTAATCATAATTCAGTCACCAGGCTGCTAATAATCTAAGATTAGCAATACAGGTGATGTTATCAGAGAATCTGGCTTGAACTTCAATATTTTGAGGAAGGCTGCAACAGTTACACCCAGCACCGAAATGTTGAAGGATGAAGAGAGGTATGGCAATGGGACAATCCCTTCAGTCACCGTTTCATCAAGAATGAGTGGATCAGCTGAGTTTACTCTTTATTCTGCTAATAATTTATTGGCATTGTCCGTGTCGTATGGTAATTTTCTGCTACAATGCATACTAAAATAGTAATGTAGGACCTTACTCTCTCCAACAAATTCAAGATTATATTAACAGGAAAAAAAGCTGAAAATAGACGTTGGGCTCTATTTTGTTGTCTGCCATAACAGTCGTCAATAGGGGAACGTTATAATTCGGCTAGACTTCTGTACTCAAGTTATGGTTTACTATTTATTGTATGAATCATTTATAGGAAAATGAAAACTTCCCTGTTTGCCTCCTGTGAAGCTTTCATGTAGTGTTGATATCAGGAGATTTTATCTTACACTTGCAATAGTTTCATATGCTTTAGTTTTCCTTAAAAAATTGTAGTTAGGAAAAAGTCTCACTAGGGATATTGTCCCCAAACACACATCCGTTTGCTGATGAATATGAAATATGGTTCAGGTATTTGGAAGGAAGTTTAACAGTTTTTAATAAAATAAATGGATTTTTTACATTTCACCCAGCTGACACATTTCATGATGTTTAGCCAAATGAGATGAAAACTTACATTGGTACACAAATCTATTCTTACTTGTTTATAGTTGCTTTACTTATAGTAAGCAAGAATTCAAAGAAACAAAAATGACCATCAGCACATGCACGGACAAAATATAGAGACATTTTTATGAGACAGACTATTACTCACTGAAAAATAGTGAGCTATCAAGACTTGAAAACCATTAAGGAAACTTTCTTAAATGTGTCTTACTAAGTAAAAGAAGCCAACCTGAAAAGTCAACATGATATGAGATTCCAATTTCTTCTTTGAATGATTAAACATGCTTAAAAGATCAAAAATCTTCAAAAATTTTAATCGAGCTGTGGAAGTCAGTATTTTTCAAAGTTCTGTCTGAAATTGTTTTTATGATTGTAAACCAAAAGGAGCGCCATCTTCTCAGAGATAATGTGATCTGGGAAACTTTCATGACACAGAGTAGCTATAATGCTAACTACCCACATTAAAACTAAAAGGTATTTAGTTGTCTTCCCCCCGTCACCAAAAATAAAAAGGAGATAAAATAAAGCTTCCTTTTAGATTACTGTAGTATTTAGATATTAAAATGTATTATTTTGCTATTAATGAAATAGAGATTAATGTGTCTAAGTTAGTTTCCTATAAGAACAGTTGCAGCACAGCACTAAAATTAAAATACTTCACTAATTTAAAGGCTTTCAGAACTTACAGAGATTCAGTTTCATTTGTATTATTTCATATGACATGAATAATATTGATAGTTCTCATGATTTAGGGTCATAATCCATGATTAATTGATTTTTGAATATTAAGACCACATTAAGGAGAATTATTAAAATATTAACAAAGGCAATGTTTTCTAGAGACAATGAAACAAACACCATCTCACCATCTAGGGACTTTGATTATGGTGATATTACTTAGCCTTTCTTCCTATTAGTTAGTAGAGGAATATCACAATGGTTTTAGATCCTTCCATTTATCTCTTCCTAACATATCTTCTTGTGTAGTGCAGGGAAAGGCTAGCAATCAGGAAACTGGTGGTGTCATTTACAGACCCTGCATGACTCATTGATTGCTGGTCTCTTGACTCACCCTTACAATGAGCTGAAAGGTTATCTTCTCATGATGAAACCACCCAGGTGGCAAGGTGATAGAATGTATTGACTAAATGCCTAAAGGTGAAAAACGCAATTGTGATTCATTGTGAGATTCTAATTGGGAAGCCCCTTTGGACTTCAGAGCTGAGAAGTAGCTCGATTTGTTTTTCTTGATTTTAAGCCAGTGTTTGAAATCTAGCTGATTCCTCGGGGAAGCACAGTGACACAGCCTACACCATATTTTTCTAGGGGTTCTGGTGACACAAAAGAGAGCACAAAGTTCCTTCACAGATGCTCCGTAACTAAAAATGAGTCTCACCTTGGTCGTATGCATTTTCTTGCTTTCCCTTGTGGAGGATAATTAAAACTGCTGTGTATATATGATCTTCTATCAACCTTCTAAAAATTACCTCATACAACTGGAAAATAATCTTCTAAGGCCGATTCTACATTTTATAGCTGGACCACTAGAGATCTATAACATAAGTATGTTGCACAGCCTTTCTCACTGAGCTATACCTTTATAAGACCCTGAATTATTTTCCCACTGATGTTTCCATTCTCGTCCATTTCCAACATTTCCACACGTCAAAGGCAACACTAAAATTGAATGGCTCTTTTTCTTGCCAACAGCACTATCTTCATGTACAAATATATTTTTTGAACCTCAGAAATGTTTTAATTTATATCTTTCATTAATCTACGAGTTACTCCTTCATACATACTACAGCTTTGAACTCGGACGTGGATGATTTCTACATTCAAAGCAATGAAATATTTTTACTCTGATGTCACTATTTCTTAATGGCTTCTCTGAGGCTCTTCTCATCTTTTCCAGCCAATCATAATTATGAACACTCAAGGACTTTATTACTAACTTTAAATGCTTCACAAATGAAATGCTATAAATAGTATTTGCATTTTCATCATTATAAGACATTATTGCATATTTAACTATTTTGAGTATTTTTTCTCATTAGCACATTAATATTTATCTTGCTATAAACTCTCAGCCCTTTTTTCTTTAGAATATCACTTTCTAATGACTGTTTAGTATATGAGTAAGAGGAATTACTAATATATTTTACCACTGATTAGAAATTGTCATGCATACAGATAGAACTTCTTAATTTTTCTGTTAAAAGTAAAGTAAAGCAAGCTATCCAATGCCATATGGCTAATATATAACATACTAGAATTAGAAAGTGTCTGAAGATGCCTTTATGATAAAAAATTCACCTATTTTATGAACAAAAGTTAGAATTCATGTTCCTGTCTAGTTCCTGTTTCCTTTTTGAACTGTATAATTTCTCACAGCTCTTTTTCCTGACTCAGCAGAAAACATTTCTTTTATCTATATACATATACGTATGTGTAGATATTCACATCAGTTTACATATATACATACATAAAACAGAGTATGATCAAAACATGCAATAATTGCATACATAAACTAATTATTTCTGTAAATCAAACGTTGTTAGCTCCCTTCAAAATCCTGTCTTGTGGAACAAACTTACCTCATCATTCTTGCTAGTTTCTGAAGCAGCTCTGGAACTCTTCTTTTATAACATAAATTTCTAAATATAAATAAATGCAGCTTTGAGTGCCATCCAATGACAGGCAGGCTCATATAAGAATACAGTGTGCCCTCCTCCAACTTATCCACCAGCTCTGATTTCACATGATTTTTATCTCCTCTCTGAAGCCAAAATGACTATGAAGGTTGGTCACTTTGGTGTATTCAAGGCATTAAGTCAGCCTTAACATAATGACTAAGGACACTGGAAGAGAGGACTCCAAAACTACTTCAGAAAGTGCCAAGAATGGTGCGTGCCTAGAGCAAGGGTGAATAATGGCAATATGTCTTTTACTGTAATTTTTAAAAATTTAAACATATTTTTAACCATACCTTACACACACACACACACACACACACACACACACACACACACACACACGATTCCTATATATATTTTCTTTTATCCTCTATTAAATCTATGTATGCGTGTTTTTCTAAATGATTTTTTGGCTACAAATAACTGAAAATTGGATCTATTAGTGGTGTGGGTAAATAGGGGCTTTTTTTTACATATTAAATCTGGAGCTAGAAAGTTGCAGCGTTTGGTCTAAGATTTTAAGAAAGGTAAGGTGAATGTATTGCCAACTCTATGACATACTGACATGTAAATATGGTGCTGCAATTCCGCGTGCCACGCCTTTCCCAAAGACTTCCTAACCAGCGTTAATGACTTAAATTTAGAGGTAAAGGTGATTTTGCAACCCTGGCCAAGATTCTTCAGACTGAAAATGTTGTTTTAAATATCTCGTTTACAAGGCTAAATACTGAAGAGAAGAAAGGAAAAGTATGCTTGGGAAATGGCCTCCCTCATTCAGTGATCTTACAACGTCTGTGAGACCGCACACCGCACACACACACACACACACACACACACACACACACACTGAGTCTTGTGATGGTGGTGCCTAATAAAGAACTTTCAACTCATCTCTCTGTTTCTCCTGCCATGTTTAGACTGCCTACATCTCAGCCTCTGCAATTTTGGTTCACTACTCAATTTCCTGATTTCTGGATCCACCTTTGCGAGAAATAGGACCTGTGACTGCCCCTACTGGGGAAAGTAGACTGAAACCATTTTATACTTCAGTCAATCCTCTTATGTATCCTTTTATCATTTAAAATTTGTGTTTGAAAAGATATTTAAACAGGTGCTAAATTTACCTTCTTTAATTAAGTACTATAATATCACCTTCAGTTATTATTTTCAAGTCTGTATTTCCCACTACATTATGAATAATTGAAGATGACACTATTTGTCTACTTCTTCCATTTCCTTGATACTATGCATAATTGTTGAAATTTATATTTATTGAAAGCATGTATTAATTTTAAGAGACAAAAAGTTCACAAGGTTTTAATAAACACCAGACAAAGAGTACAAGATTGTTCCTTGACTCTCTGTGAAAAATAACAAATTGTTTTCACATCTCTGATTTCCACATTTCCTACTTGCAAATTAAAAACATTATCTAGCTGTACTTCATAGTCTTTTAAGATAGTTATATAATAAATAAAATACATGTGGTTTATAAGTTCCAAAAGTTTACACTTACTAACTCATTTTATAAAGACATTGATAAATTAATTAAATGATGTGTGTGTGTATGTATGTTTGTGTGTATAGCCAGACACTATTCCTGATATCAGAGATACAGTAGTAATCACAAGGTCAACCTCTGCTTACTTAGAGTACACATTCTGGTGAGTGATTCAAGAGAGTTATATTAGATTTTATTTGCAAACAAATCAAATTACTACTGAAATAGGAGCTTAATATACAAAGGTTAACAATATTGTACATGTTAGATCAAAGTTTGACCCATCTTAATGGTGACAGTCAAGACTTTTTGAGGCTTTTGTGAAGGCTTTAGTAGAAAAAAAATTGTGTGACCCTATGTTGTGGCCTCATCAGTTTCTGAAAAGCAATTGTAGCCCCTGCCTCATGGTGCCTTCTTCCTTCTTAAAGTAGTCGTGCTGAGTCCTTCTCACCTTTGCAATCTGTGGTTCAACCACTGATTCTCTTTCCTCCTTTCAACTTGTAAGCCGTTTATTTTGCATTGAATCTACTCAGAAAATACAGGACAATCAATCTAATTTGGGCTCAACTGATAAACAACAATAATTCCATATATAATCTTAATTTCTTTTTCTACAAAAGACAATGTCTTCATAGATTGCAGAGATGAGTTTGTGGACATTTTTGGGCAGCCAATACCTTGCCCACCAAAGTAGATTCTATCTGTTCCTGATCTCAGTGAACACTTTTTAAATAAAATGTATCAAATACCATTTTATGTTTTCATATGAATCTGCACCATGTCATACCAAACCATGTGATAAAAATAAAAACAGCAAAACTGAGATAAAATTTATCACTAAGTATCAAGCACTGCTCTTTCCCTAAAGCCCTGATTTTATTAGTCATTTGATTTAATCAATCTTTAGTGACTCTTAAATTATTGAACTACTTTGCTTGACTTTTTATAGTGGGTCAGCTGTGACATTTTGTTTTGTTTTGTTTTTATTTGCTTGTTCGTCTGTTTGTTTTCCACTGATTTTTTCCCCTTTTTTCACACTGATTTTTTCAGGATTGAGTGCAGATCATTTATACAGAGCCACGTCTCCTACTAGTTTCTCTCTTTTTCCCCCTCAGGTGTAGGATGAAAGTTCATTAGGAACAGAGGTCAGAGAGATAAAAGCTCCCACCAGAGATGTTTTACGTGCGCTGCCCTAATTTTCTTTTTCTATTTTGAGACAGGGTCTTCTTATGTCGTTAGGTTTCCCAGGCGGATTTTGAACTTGTGATGCTCCTGCCTTGGGCCCCCAGACAGTTGGGACTGCAACTGTGCTCCGTCAAGTTCTGTTCACTCTCTCCTTTCCAAAGACACGATTAATAATACAGAAACTGAGGAATCTTAAATGGAATTGCTCTGTGATGTAAAAGACATATACTTTTAAGACATTATACTTTTGTCATATTTATCTCAAGCTGAAACCTATTTTTTGAATATTACATATTTTAAGAAATATAAAAATGAGTTTCTTAAAAATTTCACCACAAAATCAACTAAATCTAAACATATAGATAGATAGATAGATAGATATAGATATGTGTGTGTGTGTGTTTAAGAGTTTATTATTACTATTTCCTCTTACATAAGTAAATGTATTTTTAAAAACATAAGTAATTTGCATAAGATTTTCTGCTAGCAAGCCAAAGATGAGGGCCTGAGTGGCTAACAACAATGGCTCTGCTATGGGCACATCAAGCTGAAAGACACTTGCATAATGTGTGTGAGATTCACTGTAAACATTGGCTTCAAAAAGAAAAAAACCCACTTATTTGGAAAAGCAAATATTAATTTAAAGAGAAAATTTCAAGCTACACTAGCCCTGATTACTTTTTGATGATTTTTTGTATGATGATTGGAGAAAGATTAAAACCAGACAAGGAGAAGCACTGGGGAAGCAGATATTACACTGTTTTGCTGTGTGATTAATGGACATCATAAAGAGATTTCAAGGCGAAGCAAAAATAAATAAAATCCAAATCTCACAGAATTAGAAAAGAGCGAATGGGAGGGAGTACTTGACCATAAAGTATGGAAGAGTTGAACAATTTACCTAATGATATGGAAAATTTCAAACCTCAGTGGATTTTGAAGTAAACTGCTTTGTATAGATCCAAGTCTACGTTGCCAGGATTCATGTGGGATAGACAGTTTTGAAAGTGTATCTTAAATTTTTCAAGTCTCATTGGAGAAGCCAAGTGAAAGCATAATGGGCCTGGTCAGTGAACCAGCAGTGCCCATGGGCTACAGAGATCAGTGAAGAGAAACATAATTATGCCTCACTACAAATGTAGCCTGACATCACCGCAGAGACAGAGATTTTATAGTTAGGCAAGTTCCAGTTACACCCAGTAAGTTGTGCTGCTCAATTGTGAGTTTGGTGCTTGTCCCTGAAGGAGGAATTACATAATGTCAAATTTATAAATTTCTCTAATCATGATGTGTTCTATACTAAATCTCTACCCATTGAGCCGATGTTTTCTTCACTGATAGTCAACATTCTGAGCAATGTATTTATGTAGACTCTAAACCCGGGAATATTAGGTGATGACCATGGTGTAGAGTGATTGGTGTTTCCATGGAAAAAGAAGAAGATTCTGTGCTTCACACCTTGGAGATGGGGAAGTGTCACTCAGCCACACTCAGTATATAAAAAAAAAAAATGCACACAGACAATGTCTGCTTAGTTGCCAAAGTTGAATAACAGAAACTCACGTAAAAAAATAATAAAGGGAGTGTTGCACGCCACAGAAATTAGTTCCAAGTGAAATCATTTCAAAATAGCCCCCTAGACTCTCTGTCTACAGACTTTGAGAAAATAGATGGCACAAAATGTTGGGCCTTTTGAAGAGGAGTCTACATATAAATTGACTGTATGGTAGCGAATGTGATGAAATACTATCTAAAGAATCCGAGGACATAATTTGAGATTTGTAGAGCAAAGCTTTACTTATGGCTTAACAAGAAGGAGCTAGGGAAGTATTACTAGGGTTAAAGGTCAGATTAAGGAGAGGAGAAACCAGAAGCAAATATCGACATCTGCGATGTGGGCTGTAGGAAATAGGGCAGATTTGGAAAATACAGAGAAGAGTCGATCAATCACAGCCTGGAAACTCAGGTAAACTTCAGGGAGCAGAAAAATGAAGCTGTAAACTATTTTGGGAGACTGGGGCAAGGGACAGCTCAAATAAGCTTACCTGGAAAATAAATTTGGGAGTCACATGGACTTTAGGAATGCCATCCTCAAAAATTTGAATTTTCAATGAGAAGCATGAGAGAAACCAAAGCCCCACCGAAAGATGGTCCCCGCTGTCTCCCCGGGACATGCTGAAAAGGAAGTATCTGCTCTAGTTCCAAACATGGAAAGTCTCATCAATGGAACTCTATATTTTTATTATTACATTTTGTGATAACTTTCTGTTAACTTCCTCTATACTAGAAACCAGAATCCAGAGGTAAAATAATGTACTTGAAATTAACATCAAATCCCAAAGGGGAACCAAAACACAGGTCCATAGAGGCTTTAAGATGTTGAAAAATGGGACTTTGTTTGACTTTGGTGGATGACTGAAATGTGTTTATTAAAGATCCTGCTCTGAAAGGAACAAAGCATTCTTTTGAAAGACTGGCCTCTTTCTGTCTAATTTTAGTCTCTCTCTTTTTTTCTAATTTTGTTATTAAGCAGCTCCAAAGTTCTAAAAGGCTATTTCTCTTCCACCTCGCGTATTAGGTAATCCCTTCACAGGAACCGATGTAGAAGGTCATTTCTATTATGCTGTCTTCTAATCAAGGGAGTGACACACAGACAGAGGTCTTCTCCAGCACATGTCCCCTGCTTCTGTTGGATTTCACCGGCTACAATACACGTGGGTCTCTGTAATGATTTGCATTCAGGAGAACCTGCCAGGGCACTAAGTAAGGAGAAGGGCTTCCTTGAACATTTATAATTTGGACAGTCACACTGAGCTAAGATATCTGAAGAATTTTTAAAACTAAAGGAATATCATAAAATCTACTTTTAGCATTAATCCACAAGCTTCATGCTTTGGCATGTATAAAATGAACAGACTTAAAAAAACAGAAGAAATGTTCAAAAATATATATCTCATGCCAAGTATAAAATGTTACACAACTTCTAATTATGACTTTCCATATAAACAGCACATTGAATGTAACACCGAGAAATTTAAGGCCAGTGTGTCCCGGACATGCCTGCATGGGGCCAGGCCCTCCTGAGGAGGCTGACGTCTACTTAGGACACCATGGAGTCAGTAGAACTTATGGTCAACTGTTGTTGTGAGCTGAAAGGCAGCGTCCTAGAGCGAACCTTTGTTTGTTTTGTTTGTGTTTTTTCTGTTTTGTGTTTTTGTTTTCTTTTTTGTTTGTTTGGTTGGTTGGTTGGTTGGTTTTTGCTTCTCTCACTTCCTGCCCAAACTGTTCCACACACTTTACCAAACTCTCCTTGCGAGGCTGCACAGAAAATATCATCTTTCTACTATCTTTTATTTATTCTTTTGAATTTTAATAGACATGGCAGATGTTCAGGTTTTGTTAAAGAACAAAATGGGCATTTAAAACTCTTCAGTGAATACCGTTAATATATAATTTTGAAATGCTAATTTTGCTTTTGCTATCGTATCCGGCTTCATATGTTCTACTGAATGCCACTTGCTTTGTTGATAGTATAATATTTGCCTTCATTGCATGATATAAAGTTGGTGTTGTAGTAACTATATTTAGGGGTTTCCAGAAAGATAAAAGAAGATTTGGAGTGACAAATTGTGACTTTCTTAATATCACAGAACAGCACTAACTCTATAAGTCTTTATTGAGCCTATTACATTACAGATATATTTAGAAAAAGATAGCCAGAGGAGGCAATTAAAGATGGTCAGAGAGGAAGAGAAGCCACCTGCAAATGGGGACAGGTTTACTTCTTCCCTTCCTATTTGCATTCCCTTTTCTCCTTGGTCTTTCCTGAAGGTTCTTGCCAAAATTTCCAGTACTATGCTGAACGGTCAGAGTGAGAGTGGACCTTCTTGTCTGCCCTTGAAATTTAGTGTGAATGCATTCAGTCTTTCTCCATTTAGAATTATATTGGCCAAGGGTTGCTGTAAATAGCTTGAGTCGTGTTGAGGTAGGACCCCTGTGTTTCTATTTTTTTCAGAGTTGCATTTTGTCAAATGTTCTTCTGCATCTGTTGAGATAATTGTATGATCTTTATCTCTGCATCTGTCAATGTGGTGTATTATATTTATTGATTTGTGCATGTTGAACCATCCCTGCATGTTTGGCATAAAGCCCACTAAGTCATGATGTCTATAATCTCTTTTATAATTTGCTGCACTCTATTGGCAAGGATTTTATTGAGTATTTTTACATCTGTATACATTCAGAATATTGGCTGGTAGTTCCTTTTTTGTTGATTCTTAATATGTACCTATGAAATTGAGGAAGTAATAAAAATAATTCCAACCCAGAAGATCCCAGGATCTAATGGACTTCCATCAGAATTCTATAGATAGTTTAGGGCAGATCTGGTACTAATGCTCACCAAGCTTTTTCAGGAAATTGAAATGGAAGGAAAATTGCCCAAATCATTTCTTAATGCAACCACTTAATTCTCTTGAAGACAGCCATTTCTACTAGTTTCCTGTTAACATTCTGGTCTTCTGATCTCTAATGAAAAGTACCTATCAAGCTGTGCTTAAAGCACTCTAGACCTCCCTAGCTCACATCTCCAAACCTTTCCAAACTTGTTCCATAAACCACTTCCAAAGTCTTCCAAACCACATTACTAGATGAAATAGCAGCAGAAATCCCAATTCTCTGGAACCAATTCTCTGTTTTAGTCAATGTCTTTCTTACTGTGCCAAATGACCTGAAGTTCACACTTATAGGGAAGAAGTTGACGTTTGCTTATGGTTTGGAGAACTTACCAGGTTGGCTAACAGAAACAGAGGTGGGAGAGGTCACAATGACTATCTGCAGAATCAAAGACCGGGCCATCTGCAGTGGCCATCTGCACACCGAAAAGCAAGATGATCCAATAGCTACCCAGCCAACAGGATCAAATCTGACGCACACATGAAGGATTAAGGATGCAGTAAAGGGGAAACTAGATGCTAACTAGAGGATAACCAGGAGAAGTCTGTATTGGAGGGTGAGAAACCTGGAGACTGAATCCTAAGTACAATAGCAAGAGAGAGAATGCATTTGTACGGGAAGATTGGAAAGTTTTACAAATTGGTACGTCTCCTTTTTCCTCCTCTTTAATTTTTTTTTAATTTTTTTTTCTTCAAGCCAAACTAAGTGTTCTTTCCATAGTTTTGAAACTTACATGTTGATCATCCACAGAGTTTCTGAGAATCGAGTGTTATTAATGTGCTAGGCATTGGTTTTTATTCCCCTAGACTTGATATATCACAATGGTCATATCATACTCTTTCTCATATAAATTAAAATTATCTGTCACAAATTTTTTGTCTAGACCACAGAAATTCTGACATCTAAGACCATGATTCATTCTTCTATGTCTCTACTGATGTGGGTATATTGTCTACTAAAAAATGTATTTAACCTAATTCACCATTCACTGATAATATTGAACAGATATCATGTTAGTTGAGACTCACTATATAGCCATCAAACTTTATACAAAGTACTAAAATGTTTATATTTTATGAAATTGAAAAACACGTCACAATGGGGCTAATAAAAGCTTCCAAGTGAGTAAGTGGAAACACTGTTTTCAAACTACATGGTTTTCATTTAATATCTGTTATACTCAATCATAGCACATTGTAAACAAGACAATTTTTCTTGCGTGACAATTTTTCTCTTTAACTGTAAACACCAGATGTAGACCTGCAGCTTATTATCATTTGCATCAAGGAGTTTGAATTATGTGTTCAGTAATTTGCTATGTGTGATTTTACTGGAGACATAAGAGGCACAGTGAATAGCCCGGCACCAGTGCTTGAGCATAGCATACACACTGAAGATTACAGTGCGCTGCTGTTGGAATGAGCACTATCCTGTTATGAGTTTCTCTTTATAAAATGACTTCCCAGGGAATAAGAAATTATTCATGAAGGATAAGAACTCATTGGCTTTACTGTTCTATTGAGTGTCCACCCTGAAAGCTGCTCACAGGTGAACCCAAAAGAATAAAGGTAATTAAAGCAGATACTGAAAAGTATTGAGTAATTTTATTTTATGATATTTAAATACATTAGATGAGCAATGTGGGTATAATTTTTGCCTGTGTGCTGGGCCGCACCAGAAAGCTGCATTTTCCTATTCCATCTAAATATTTCTGATGTGGACAGAACAAATTTTTGTCCTCTTCAAAAATATCCTATATGTGTCCTAACCTAGAGCTTCTCTGTCCTTACAAAATTGGTAAAAGTCCTTAGTCTACCTTAGAATATTCTCCAATTTTAACATGATGTGTTTATTGGTCAAACGATGTGAAATTTTAAGTTACCTTGACTTAAAATGAAAACTTATGAAGATCACCTATATGCATGGTTGTATGTATGTTTATAAACACATATCTGTGTATTCTATACTCTAGGCAAAAATGTGAACAAGAAGAAGGCTAGTGTTATTTGAGGGCCTCTTTAGTATTCTGCCACTGTTAGAGATTTAAATCACATACATTGAGTTTCACTGTAAGCTTTAAAAATTGAACATTATTTTAACAAATTTGAAGACAAAATAAATTTAGTAAACTTACTTCACTGGAGAAACTAAAGACAAGTAGTCATAATCAGATTCCCTCTGTTTCTGGACCTGACTTACCTGGGGGACTCTATTTTCTATCTATTCTCCCTCACTCGTGCTTAATACGGAAGCTTCAGAAAGTGGGTAGATTGCATTAAGCAGGAAACTTGGATCTACAAAACAGCTTAGTTCAAGGCTCCTTCCATTTTGAATAGTATAATTTGGATGTCTTAGAAACAAGACACTGATTTCTCTTTGGTTAATGCCGAGACTTAGAGACCTACCTTTTTCATCATGTAGCATCATTTTAGTTAAATCAGCTGCTCTGCACTGAACTCTAAGTGTGTTCAAGATGTCAGTTGAGCCTCCTCTCTTTGTAAAAGGAGAATTTTTCTTCAATTCATTCACTACTAAATGAAGGATTTGCATTAATAATCTACACTTTCGATTCAGGATTCTTTAAAGTAACACCCACACACAATGAGCTGCAATAGATGGTACGACATTATCTACATGTTATTGACAGAAGCAAATGATATATAACATAAAGTAAATACATGTAACAGTTAATATTTATGAGCTCTTTGTTAAGGCAGTTCATTAATTATTCTTCTTGAATTATTTCTAATCATTTTTGAAGTCAATATTTATCACATCTTCAGAAAATACATAGCAATGTTATATTTATTTTTTGTTTCAGGAAATAAAGAATGAGAAAACTCAAAACAAACTCAACTTCACTAAAATTGCACAGCAGAGACATTGTAGAAATAGAAATCAAATAGCACTTGTCATATAAGGCTATTCTGTCCTTGGGTCATTCTGCTGGTCTCTAGGCCCAGGAAAAAAATAAAATAAAAATTCACTTTGTTTATAATTACAAAAAATTACTACAGCATAACAGCATACTCTTTTTGTAACCTACTTTTAAAAATCAATTTCTTCAAAGAGACTTATTTCAGGCCTGTATTACAAAACTGCCTTTCTCATCCTTTTTCTTTACTATTTTAAATACCCAATAGGAAATTGCCATGACCTACCCAAGAGACTCTGAACTGGGACTCTCAAAGTGGTCAGTTACTTCAAAGCTCTAAGTGTTTTCATTGTACTTTTTCCAAAAGAAAATCCTGATTGAATCTTGTTGCATGTATCACAAGGCCAACGCTGCACAATCTTGCTATAATTAAAATTATGCAAGACAATTTTTAAGGTAAAAAGCAATCAAAAGATGATATTATTGGCATAAAGGCAGACAAAGAGCAGTGGAATGAATAAAGTGCCTAAAAGTCAACCCAAGTACCTATGATTGACTGATTTCTAACAAAGAACAGAAGAGACATATCGGAGAAACAACAACCTTCAAGAAACAGTGCAGGGAAAACTGGGTCTCTACATACAGAAGAGTAAAAGTAGAACACATTTCTCAACAGTTACAAAAACAACCTCAATATACAAGATTTATATCTTACCATACTCAGTTCATGAGGTGCTGAAGAAAGCAACCCAGGATCTTGTGTTTGCTATGAAAATGTTTTCACTGCCGAGTTATCGCCCAGAGCCCAAGTATTTTATTTAAAATACATAAATGTGCATTTGAACATTCAAATCCTTTTCAATTACTCGGTGACTAAGAAACGCCGATCAGCGTAATTCATTCTTAATGCAGGGGATTACATGCAAGATGCTTCGTCACGTTGTGCAAACTTTATCGTCAATCTTTTCACTCATCTTGCTTTTTATCAGTTCAGTTGTATTAACTTTTAACTATGTAATATATTCACATAAATATAGAAATAATAGAAAAAGACAGAAAACAAAGGAAAACCATATTTGAACACAGACAAAAAGTGAAAGAGCAACGTCTAACTTCAATGAGGTCTGGCCTTAGGTTGAGGGTCTAACGATTGAATCAAATGCTAAAATATATTATTATGTATATGCTTATTCCTGATCTGTGTAAGGAAAAGAACATTAAGAAGTAGCTGTAATGGTAATTTAACAATTGAACACTTTTTTTTGAAAAATGTCTTAAAAGAGTGGAACTCCTTTTCTCCTATGTGCCTTGTCTTATACTATGAATTGGACTCAAGCACCACGAGCAGGTAATGCTGATTAGATCTGCCTTCTAGTTCTTTTTATTCCTAAGGATCTGTATCTCCAGATACACAGAAAGCCGCATGTAGTAGCTCTTTCACTTCAGATACTGATAGATTATGTTAATTCCTCATCAATGAAAACTCCACAGGATCCTAAAAGATTGAAAAACCATAGAAATAACAAGGCAAAATGTTCAATTACGATGACAAATAATAGAAAGTTTTCAGACTTTAAGCTCTCTCACATGCCTTAGAGACTTTCAGACGGTATTAAGGCCCTTCTTTCAGTAATCCTTTCATAAATATTCAAATCCAAACACACACATCTATAAATACTTACATAACAAAGTTTTAGTGAAATAAATATAGAAATATTGATTTAAATTTTAATTTTAATTTACCATAGTACTTGGGAAGTGGTGTACAGCAGAAGTGGTGGTATGTAAATTCTTACACTAGATTATGGAAGACACTGCAGCTTTTTTTTCTGATCTCCCTTTTGGTTCATTCTCTCTTTCTCTTTCTCATTCTCTCTTCCTTTTTCACTTTATCCAAATTCCTTTGGAAATAAAAAAAAAAGTGTGCTGTTTGCAGACATCCTGTGAACATGATCATATGTAAAGCTTCAGAAACCCACAGAAAATAGCCACAGGGACCCGAGTCCTGCCAAACACCACCTAGATGAACTTAGAATATTCCCCAATCCCAGGCAAGCCTTGAGTTAATTGCAACAGAGACCTACAATCTTTTGAAAGACCCTGTGCTTCAAAATTATCAGATTGAACTGCTTTTGGATTTCCAAAACTGTATGAAATAATAAATGACTGTTGTTTTAAGGTGTTAAGCTCTGAAGTAATTTATTAGGCAGCCTTCACAAACAACTAAATAAAAAGTCACATTCACCTCTAAGGTGACTTTCATTTATGATTCTAAAAATAAGCGTCATTGCAAAGTGACAGTTCATGTATAAATAACCGAAACATGAGGGAAAGTAGGTTGTTATAAGTCTCTTCTCCACTCTCAAGTCTAACTTTATATCCTTCACACAGTAAATATTAAACACTTAACAAAAGGAGGCAAGGAGACAAGAGGAAAGCAACATGTTTCTTTAATAATCTCTTCCACTCTTCCACTTTCAAGGCAAAACAAACTAGAATAGAGCTGATTAAATCCCATCATTCCAAAGAACCTATTTTTATTTCTGTGACCCATCTTGAAAAATAAAAACCAAAAGAAATCAGGAACAAGTAGTTTAAAAAGTTTACGTCGAAAAGTTAAAGGCTAGATTGCGGGCCCAAGCCGGTGCTAGGTAAACAAAATAATATTTTAAATTCAAAATAGCTACCTATCATTTTTGATGATTAGTTTGTTTGCAGCATTTCACAAGCATCTTCTACTGTAGTTGTTAAATAATGTATGCTGGTTTATTAATTTCTCGATTTTGTTTCTTTAATTTTGTGATATACTTAGTACATAATTGATAGTTTATGAGCTAAGGGATTAGCTATTATAGCTATTAGTACTAAGGAAGAAATGCCTTAGTGACAGATACAAGCATTATCATAATTTGGCTTTTAAGATTTTCCCAGGATACTTCCTTTCTTGTTTCCGTTTGATCAGCCTACAGAGAGTTAAGGGCTTTGATGGGGACTTCTTCTCGGCAAGCTTTTCTTCCTCCTTTTCTTCCTCCTCCTCCTCCTCCTTCTTCTTCTTCTAACAAGGTCTTGCTCTGTAGTCCAGGCTGGTTCTGAATTCACTGTGTAGCCCAGGCTAGTCTTGGGCTCAGGACAGTAAGCTTGTCTCAGCCTCCTGAGTGTTGACAATACAGGCATGTACCACTGTGCCCAGCTTTATGTGGTACTAGGGAATCGAACTCCGGGCCTTGTGCTTGTAAAGCAAGCACGTTAACTGCTGTGTCATTCCTCTAGTCCTCATAAAAATTCTTTTGAATTGCTGAGGTGGTATCTTTAGTTATGTTGTATCTTCCTGGGGAGTTTCCTTTGGTTTGATGATGTCTTAGAATTTATATCTTTTTCAAATTACTTAGCATACTACAGCCAATCCCTGGCAGTGCTTTGAACAGGAGAAAGTAATTATGCTTAGTCTTATCTTCTACTGATGTTATTTACATCTACCGAACCAGGTATATGATATCTCAATCATAAAGTTTAAAATTGGCTTGAATAGCGTCACCTTTTTTATACCCTGCCACCGTGGCAATCTGGGAAATGAATGAATTAATTTAAAAGACCAGAAGGCTGGAGTTTACAGGAAAAGAACATAAGTGAATGTGAAGATAGGAGATAACGTAGTTCAGAAAGAAGATGTATTAGTTTGGGTTCTTTTAGAAGGTAGAATTTACAGATTTTATGGCAAAGGGATCTGTCAGGAAGGCTTACAAATCTGAGGATAGGGATAGCCCAAGATGGCCGCTCAGCCATGAAGTAGAGCTTCCATCTGGGACTGCAGAATAGCAGGTGAGATTCTGATGCAGATCTCAGTTGTTCAAAGAACAATGACAAAGACTGGAGCCTGCAGATTGGTGACTGAAGAGCAGGGATGGGCAGACAGGCACAAGTCGAGACTGCAGCAAATCTGTGGTGAAGATCTACGGAGTGTAGCAAATCAACGTCCATGGACAATTGCGGTGGTGAGAAACACCTCACTTATACATACGAGGTGAGAAAAGAGGTAGAGAAAGAGAAGGAAAAACAAAGAGGAAAAAAGACAAGAACGTAAGAGAAAAGAAAGAACAAAAAATAAAACTATGTAAATGCACTCACAAATACAATTAAAGAATTCTATCTTACATGGACAAATATTACCTTGAACTGCCACATACTTTTGCAAATCTTTGGATATGAGTAGTTTGGAATTTCATTTCTATTCTTTTATCTGCTGTCTTTGAGTCAATTGTTGGATAGTAGAACAAGGCTGGTTAACAGTCCAATTCTTCATTGGTCTCCGGGGAAAAAGGCTCCTTTCATACATTTTTTTTTCTAAGTGGAAGTATCGGCAATTGTGTCCACTAAATATGAGCCACTGATTCATTTTTGTTCCTGGCCTTCCCACGTGTTTTAACCTGAGTGGTGTTTTTCTTCTCATAGCCCTACCATTGGGGCTTGGCTTCCAGTGGGGAAGAAGCTGAAGAAGGTGAATGCTGGGCCAAGATCCCTTAGCTGAAAATGGATCGACACTGCCTTTCTCCACATTTCAGTGACCTAGGCATGGCTGCCCACACACTGCTCGGAGCTCTCTCCATCTACCTGCTGCTCAAGCACGTTCTGTCTGTGTGCAGTTTTGATGACTTTAAGGCTGCACATTTCTAGGGCGCATTCTATGTTCAAGAGTCTCAGGCTCTGTCTTCTTGTGCACTGGGCTTGTGATCTATGTGCACCTCCACTGGGTCGTCTTCTCCACCTGAGGGAGCTGCTCCGGAGGCGCTCTCCCCACGTACACATGGGGTGATCCCACCAGGCGTCTTCACCACTTGCAGGTGGGAACCAGGAGGTTTTCTGTCTGCACGAATCGTCCAGCTCCCTCCGCTCACCCGCAGCATCTGGGTCACTCCACACAGGCGCCACATGCGTTGCCTGAGTACAGCGGAGCAGGCTGTGGCTATTGGTCTCTTTCACTCTGTTTCTTCCCTCAGGTTTTTCTCCTAGTTGAGGTTGGTTGCTTTTATTAAATGACATATGCACCCACCAGTAACAGCAGAACTGTGAAAAGATTCCAGTTTGAGGGGCTGTTTATTTGTTTGTTGCCTAGGGACACATTAAACTGGATGGTTTTTTGATGGAGACTTCCTTTGACTTGCCTTTCTGTGTCGGTTTTTCTTTCACTCTTGGTTTCAAATACTTGCAGGTCCTGGCTAAAGCTCTCAGAGCATCCTGTGTGCGCAGGAGACTGTAATCTACCATTCTCCTTCTTGCATGTATTTTTTTTCTGTCCTGGAATATTAAACTCACTGTATATGTTCTAAGACGAAAAATTATGGATTCACTTCAAAATGAAATAGCTTCCAGTATCTCAACATCAGAACTATGTAAATCTTAGTCTTTCTCTGTGGATGAATTACTCAATTCAAGGTTGTACTGTGGGATTGATATATAATGCAACAAATTGCCCCTCTGAGTGATGTGTGCAGCTATAAAATAAATTTTAACTTTCACACATTCATGATTCATTTGTTGAATAATAAATTCACAGAGCATGATGTTGAGGACAGATTGTGCTAACTGTAGCAGGGAAACTTTTTGTAGTCAATATCCTGTACTTTCTACTTATCCAGATGACCTCAATATCTGGACGTCTTATATAATGTAGTGTATAGCAAGATGGAGAAGCCAGAAATCATTTTTCACTATGATCTGTGAACTTTTCAACACCAAATTTTGACTCTGTGGACAGTACCTCACAGGAAAAAAATTTCCACACTGAAAATATTTTACTTTTTAATTTTATAAAATAATTTTTTGGTTAAGTTAGTTTGCTAGAGACAGGATAAAGTAAAAAGTCTCTTCATCTTGCTATTAATTCTCATAGTTTATCACTGTTTAGAGATATCTCTTTTTACCGTAATTCTCTTGCTATACTACAGTAATAATTGTCAGTATAGTAGAAGTCACGTGGCAAAAGCACTTTCAAACCAAGCCAGTTTGGCCATTAGAGGTAGCATTACTAATAACGACAGTGTACTTTTTTGTTGTTTATTTTTTCCCCATTTTATTGATATGTACACATGCAAAATTTAAGGTTTACAATGGAGTTGAGCCTTTTATGCACATATGTATCTTGTCAAGGGGACAAGGACTTTCCCACTCTCCTTTTGTCCCTCCCCCTACCCAAAACTCCCTTCCTCCCCACCCTATCCCCCTATTTCACTTTGTTTTTTGCTTTAAGTTCCATAATAGTTGTGATCTGGGACTCTCATATCAGAGAGACCATTCGATGTTTCACCTTCTGCTTCTGACTCACTTCGCTAAGCATGATGTTCTCAAGTTTCTTCCATTTCCCTGTAAAAGCCTCCATGCTGTTGGACTTTATGCATAGTATTCCATTGTGTATAAATACCACAGTTTGTGTATCCACTGGTCTGTTGATGGGTATTTTGATGACTTCCATATTTTATCTATTAGTTGTGCTGCTATGAACATGAGTATACAGTGTACTTTTTGTAATCTGTGCTGTCATCATAAGCATAAAGAAAGAGAAAAGAGTTCGATTTTAAGCCTGTTTTCAAATCTTTCTTCTGCTCTGATTGGCTGTGTGTATTTGGACAAGTCGTCTTGATCATATTTTTCTGGTAAAATAAAAATAATAGTCTAATTTTATAACTTATAATAGTTACACTAAGATTATGTAAGAACAAAAAAGTGGATCAATAAATGGTTGTTATTTTATTGCTAATGTCTGACATATGGAATGTGATCGGTCATGACTACTGAATGAATAAATAATAACTAAGTACATTAATGAACTACTGGGTAAAATAACCAATGGATGATGAAATTAATTAGCAAATAAAAACAACCAGCATTACGGTAGTCCTATAGATAAGCTGACGATTTAATAAAGTGTATGCCCTTGCAAAATAGCGCTCAGATACAGAAACAGATGAAAACAATTATCCTAGATCCCATAACATTGAACAGAAAAGTGATCTAAATTACGGCCTATTTAAATTCCTAAAATATTTTTATGACTTAGTATGTGGATTTTCTAAGTTGTGTCATATGTACATATAAATCCCTAAAATGATTGCAATGGTTCTGTGCAGTTTTTGTATACCATATTTAAAAGATTAGATATATTTCTCTCCTTAGTTATAATGTATTTTTGATTTTTTTCTCTGCTGTGTATTAATAAAATTTTAGTAATTATTTAAAGGCTGTTAGTACTGTTTAAAGAAAAAATGACAAAATATTAGATTTTCCCTGCATTTCAAGGCTCCAGGTCATTCCACAAAGCACTTTCTCTCAATAGGGACCATGTTGGTAGAAGTGCTTAGAAGGTGTGCCCATCATCTCAACACCAGATTGCATCTCTGAGATCTGTTTGAGGAAGCACTAATTGCTGTTGTCTGTTCTCTTTCTGAATAAGTCACTTTAGGTATTTATCATAAGATTAACTTTGGATGCTGATTACCCCTACCAGGATTTCTTTTTGTTGTCTGCCCACTGGTTGGTTTTGTGCCTTTTCTGGGCTGCTTTAGTGAAGTCTGTTCCCCCACACACTCTTCAGCCTCTGCTGCTGCTCTTTAGAGGGAATAGTCTCGGGCATGTGTGTGTGGTCATCCTGTCGTGATAGTTCTAGGCTGTAGCCGGCACTCTCTGTTTCTTTTCTTGACTTCTCTATTAGAATATTTGCATCTGATAATATTATACCCAGTTTGGTCTCTGCTCATGGGATGACGACTTTTCCATTGTTTAACAATGGGGATGTCCCACATCATAAGCGTTTCTACATTCTAATCCGACAAAGTTGGGCTACATTGCAAATAGATTTTTTAAGACCATGTCTTAGAGTTTTTATCCCCTTTTTTCTTTTCTTTTTTCATTCTAGATATTTATTAGCTGCTTCTTTCTTTGATTCTCTTGGACAGTTGTTTGACTATAGATTATTGGTGTTTGGAATAAACCTACTGAATGAACCCCCACTCCAAATCTTTTGTACATAAAAGTGCTTCTATCTTTAAATTTCCCACACTGAATTTCCTTGGGAAAATTTTTGAATCTTTTCGTGTGATCTCCCTCTTTCCCCTGACCAAGTCTGTCTCAAATCTTGAGTTAGGATGAACACTCACTTTTTACTCTCAGATAGATGCTCTTGCATTACAAACAACTTATCTCTGACAAAAGAAATAGAGAACCTTTTTCTTGGAAAGTTCTGCCCAGAGCAAAACTTCCAAAGCAGTGAACCTGGGAGGAAATGGACATGTCATGCCTCCCGTACAACATGCTCGCTGTTCTTACACAAACTTAGTATATTTTAAAGGTGGAAGTTTCTTTCCTTTATGTATGACCTTCAAGCAAATCCAGTAGACTTTGAGTATCCACTGTTTCTACTGTTGTAAATTCTACTGCTTTGCTGAGATAGTTCTGGGAGCCCACCACACTGTCACTCCTTCACCACGTGCTTCTGTTAGTGCTTCTTATTTCTCATTACACGTCTCTGTAACTTGAGAATATTTGTGCCTACCCCAATCCTGTAGAAATCCTAATTTAACTTATTGAATGATATTGAACACAACTGAAATTAGTGTTGATAAATCCTGCTAGGTTAGAGCACACTTTGTTCCACTCTTGTTATAGAGTAACAATACGCATTTGTATTTCTTTTCAGTTCTCAGTTCCTAGAAAAGAAGTTCAGGGCTGTCTTGTAGAGATGAACACGCATATCTATTAGGATTTAGGACAAACACAAGTATGTTCCACCTTAGTTATAGCTGCATTATTTTAATAGAAAACTGAACAAAGTAAACGTCAGGGCGACAGCTAAAGCAGTGAACGAATTGTCTTACAGACACAAAATGCAAAATTACACACCAATAACAAAATGATTGAAAGTGTGACTATGAAGGGAAAATAACTTTCTGTGGTTTCAAGGCCATTCTGGGTCACACAGTGAGCTCAGGCCCAGCCTGTGGTATAGAGAGACACTCTAAGAGAAAAAAAGAAAGAAAGAAAGAGAAAGAAAGAAAGAAAGAAAGAAAGAAAGAAAGAAAGAAAGATAAATCGCCTGTAAAGCAAGTGATAAAGCAACCTAAAATGTTACCTTCTTTGAGGTGTGGAGGAAGTGGGTTATGAGAAATATCACAATATAAATAAATAGCATTTTAGGCCTTATATTGTAAACTAATTTTAAGAAGGAAGGAAAGAGCTAAAAAATGAGCCAATATTTCACTAATGGCATAGTCATGTCTGGCATAAAAGTTTATTTCTACTATAATCTGTACAACTTGAGCACCAATTACAAAAAAGCATAGATAAAAATAATCCTGGCTTAAATATAAGGCCAAAGAGGAGAATCACTGTGTTAAATTCGTTATTCAGTGGTGGTTGTTATAGTTCGCGTTTAGAATGTTTCCCAAAGTCTCATGGATTTAGATGTTATTTGTTATCTATGAATGCCACGTCTTGTTAGGAGCTGGCGCCTGGTTGACAGGGCAGATGACTTAAGTGCAGCAGGTTACCAGGAGCACAGCAGATAGCTGAGGGTGTCATGGGGTGTGAGATTGTGGTCTGGAAGGATGTACTCTTGTTCTGGCTTTTCCCCAAAGTCTGATCCTCCCTCTAGCAATGCCTGAAGCAGCTGTTCTCCCCCAGACCCATCCTGTGCTTGCCAGGTGCCCATGAATGGAAGGGACAGAGAGCTCATGAAACTCTGAACCAAAATAAATCTTTTCTCCCTTATTTTGTGAGTGTTGGGTACCATGTCCTGGCAACAACAAACTCAGTAACACAGTACTCCATACTTTTTTCTTGAGGAAAAGTGTCACTCTGTACTCTAGACAGGGCCTGAAATCACTATGTATCCCAAATTCACGGCAATCCCCCTCTGTCAGCCTCACAAGTGCTGGGACTGCAGGTGTGTGCAGCCGCATCCAGTTTATGTGGTGCTAGGGAATCAAAACCAGGGCCTTTTCATTGCTAGGCACTAAGCTATGCCCCAGCCTATCCACACATCTTCTGAAAGTTGACGGGGTAAGAGTCACCTGGGAACTGATGGGAGTGGCCATGAGGCTCATCCTTCTTGGAAACTAAAATCTCCACTTACTAAGGTCTTTAGGGAACAGCGCATGGTGTGGTTGAAAAGTGAGACACTAGATATTTCTAACGTATTTCTAATACCCCTGTAAATTTTTAGAAAGTACTCAGGAAAGTAATTCCATTAAAAAATAAAGCACTAAAGACATTACTTACAAAAATTGCTTTGACTTTGTTTCAAAGACTTAATTTTTCAAACAAATTACATTTCATATTAATATTTTAGGCCTTTTTTAGAATAAATAATGTGTCAAAAGCTTCAAATTAACATTTTCAAAGGCTGAAAGGTGAATTATAATAATATGAATATAAATAATGAATAAACTAAACATCCATTAGAAAAGTCATCATGTTTATAAAGTAAGAAGTCTCCATCCTAAAATAGACTACATATAGACTACAATAGACATTGGACTACAATGTCACACTACCTGAGTAGTTCAGTTCTGTAAGTCACAGAGTAGTTGTAAGGACATCAAGAGGTTACTAAATTTTAATTCATATAAACTTCATAGAGGCTATAACTTCTTCAATACTATTTGTAGCTTATGGGATTTGCCTCCAAATCCAATCTTTTAAAACTGTTTATAGGAACACAGTGAAAAAAGAGAGAAAGGGAGAGAGAGGTTTTTCCTTCCCTGAATCTGAGATGGGTCCAAAAACTCCCTGTGGTCCTACAACACGCCCAATCTTCCTCCCTTCTTAACGAACAACAGCAACTCCATCTTGGCTCGTCTTGAAATTTGTACCTCCCGCCAATAAAGGGGATTTGGGATTAAAACAACTTGGAGGACATTTCGAGAAAAAAGTTGTTTTCTGTATTGCTTTCCAGCATGTTCAAGTATCATCACGTTAAACACGCTGTCTAGCTTCTGTGAATCACTTCTATTCATATTTTCATATTTCATATTTCATATTTTAGTGGGTTTTGAACTTAAAGATCCCCTCACCCCTGAGCTCGAGGCAGCAGTGCTTGCAGCGTCTTGCCTTTTCTGCAGTCGCCAGCCAGCTAATAAATGACTGTCTTTTTTTAATTTTAATTTTAATTTTTTTCTGTTTCAGGTGATCTTCAATGAACAATAATTCCATCGTGTACTTTCAAAAAAAAGCCATTAAAGTAAGAATTCTAAGGTGAGATAAATAATTTCAATTCGCTTCCTCAGTTTTAAATAAGATCTGCTCAACAGCTGTTACTCATTGATTTATCCCTTTCGCTTTTTAGGAGCTTCAGGCAACCGCTTTTTAGATACTGAAGAGCCACTGAAGAAAAGTTAATTTAAAAATATGGTTCGTAGTTTTCTGTTGGTCTCTTCAGGTGGAACTGGCAAAAGCTCCAGGGATGTCTGTAAAAGGTATACGCTTAACGTACCCTTATCGTAATCACTGTAAGTGTACTGCCAGTAGGAGAAGATATCCTCTTATAGATATGCTTTGTGATATTCTCTACATCATAATGTAAAACATAAATGGCATTTTAAATGCCTGTAGTTTATTCATAGACGATTGGGAAAATACAAGTTTGAGAGGGTCTGGATGCGTAGAAGAAGGCAAACTGGCGGGTAGCCAGGCAATATGCATGTAGCTGAGGGTTGGCCTGGTTGATGGTCAAGCCAGTGCAGGAGGCTGACTTCCCCTCTCCTGAAGTCTCATTGGAGAGGAAATATTGCCAGCTCCTGAGAAGACTTCAGATAACATGACCTATGAAGTCTTCTGGAATAGGAACACAACTGCTGGCCATACACAGTGGCTATGACTGATTCTACTCCTGGCCCTTTGCCTTGGGTCAGCAGCAGCAGCTCTTCCTTCTCCTCATGGGAACAGTTGCTTGCATGTTCAGAGAGTTGAGGGACAGCAAACTTCAATACTGAAATAGCCTTAAGGCACACACTGAGGGGAAAAAAGTGAGATTATTATCCAATAAATAAAATGGGCCAAATTATTAATTTCATCTCACAGATGTCTGTGTGCATGTCTTTGTGTGTGAGTTTGTGTGTGTGTGTGTGTGTGTGTGTGTGTGTGTGTGTGTGTATTGCACATATACAATATAATAGAGGCAAGTAACCTGCCGTAGTTACTTTCTCATTGCTGGGACACACTACTTACATCCACAACATAGGGAGGAAAGATTTATCGCAGCAGGAAGAGGTTGAACCACGGGGCAGGGCCAGAGCTGGAGACAGAAAGTGCCTCACAGCATGGCACAACAGAGCCAAGTCTCAGAGATGATCGAGGGATGGGCAGAGCAAGCACACACCCTTCCAGGTCAAGTCCCAAGCGTCTGTCCCTTCCAGCCAGGTCTCACCTCCCCACAGTAAATGGTATGCATAGCTACAGAAGGTTTTTCAGGGATACTCCAGGCCCAATCCACAACATAATCTCAACCAATGGCATCAAAATATAGTAAAAGAATTAGAAAGTGATTCGTGATGTTATGCACTTAGTACCTTTGTTATTTTTTAAGAAACACACACACACACACAATGAAAAATTTAACTACCCACCTACAATACTCTGCTAAACTTATACTGTCTCATGCTCATGAGTTGGCATGCACGGCCTAGGTCTGAAGAACAGTTCATTCTTCTTCTTCCCGTGTCACTATTTCACGGAACGTGCATTTAGACCCCTCCAGTGAGGGACAGGATGAGGCACCTGCTCCTGTCTCCCTTCCCCATTTCAGAAGATAGTCCTATCAAACACTTATGAGTGTGAATGTTTACAAACAGTGTAACGCAGTAAAAGACACATAGCCAAGGCTCTTCTACGTGCTTCCCTTATGTCAAACACACCTGTTCCCTCATTCTTGTCCCTCTTTAAAGGAGTTCTGACATACTCCTCATTTGTGAATATCTTTATTTGTGACGAGGCTGCCTCCATGTCCTGAACCCATTAAAAATGTCTCTCTCTCTCTCAGGGTGACATTGCTTCCTGGGCGTGGCCAGCCAGAAGGCACCAGATCTGGTGAACAGGCCAAATGAGACACACGAGTGTGTTTCAGCAGCCTCCTTTTTGAGGATGGCACCAAGTAGCAGAGTTTGATTAGGGCTTGTAAAGACAGGAAGATGATTTTCAGAATTATTTTTAGAAAATGGCCAAGAGATGGAATAAATGTGTTTGAAGCAAGGGGGTAGTATTTGAGAAAGATCAATAGCGATGTGTTTAATAAGTTTTAAGTTTAATTGCTGTCTGCATATTTTGGCCACACCTTGGATGGATTGACTACGTGATCTGTAATGGTGTAGCTGCAATAACTGTAGACAACAGGTAGTCAATCACAGCAGTTATTTTGTAATGCCAAAAAAGTACTTGGGAAAATAATATCAGCAGCTTATTTTCAAAGTAAAGTTATGTTAGAAAGGAAAGTGGAATTCCTCTTACAAATAACACACGTTGCTGTGCCAGGCATGGACCTCAACGCTGCATCATAAATATGCCTAGAAGTTAAAGGTGTCATATCATTTTGCATATGAGGTCATTGAAGTTCTAGACAATACAAAATTTGACAAAAATCACACAGGTAAGAAAAGGCTGATCTGGTTTTCAAACTGAGATTTTATTTTCTTTTTATAGTCTTATGATTCAACTGTAAGTTTTTCAAGATGAGAAAATGATTTTCATGTTACCTAAAAATGTATTCTAATTAAGACAACACAGCATAGTTGAAATTTATTATCACCTATAAGATCCTACAAAATATAATCTTTACAGATATAGAGTGTCAAATTTTCAATATTTCATTAAATATTGAATACAAATATTTAAGCGAATTTATATTTCTTGCTCCTTAAAATTTGTCCTATTTTCAAGTATGTTTGGGTGTTAATTCATAATCAAATAAGCTTTCAAAATTTTGCAATATTATTATGGAGTTTCTCAAAAACAGAAGATTTTTTTGTCAATGTCTGATAAAACTTTAATTTGACATGTTATATATAATTCTGAGTATTAATAACAAGAAAAATGTTACCAATTTTACTCTGAGCATCACTTCTAGGCCAATTTCAGACACATACAGAAAATAAATAGTATCCCCAGTCTGCTGGTTCTCTTTTTACAATGTTGATAGTTTTCTTTGCTGTGCAGAAATTTTTAAATTTGAAAAGATCCCATTTGTTTATAATGGGGATAATTTCTTTTGCTTTTGGTGCCTTGTCAAGGTCTTTGCCTACCCCTATGTCTTTTAGATATCTGCCTAATTTGTCTTCTATGAGGTTCAGTGTTTCACTTTTAATGTCTAGGTCTTTGATCCACTTTGATTTGTTTTTGGTGCATGATGATAGGTGTGTGACTAGATTCATTCTTCTGCATGTCGGTGACCAGTTTTCCCAGCACCATTTGTTGAACAGGCTGTCCTTTTATTCACCACCAACGTCTCAGATAAGAAGCTTATAACTAGAATATACAGGGAGCTGGAGAAAAGTAAGCCTACCAAAATAAAGGATCCTATTGAAAAGTGGGCAAATGAAATGAAGAGGCAGCTCACTCATGAGGAACTTCAAAGAGCCAATAGATACATGAAAAGATGTTTAACATCCCTAGCCATAAGAGAAATGCAGATCAAAACAATGCTAAGATACCATCTCACTTCAGAGAGAATGGCCTGTATTAACAAGTCAAATAGTAATCAGTGCTGGCTTGGCTGTGGGGAGAAAGGAACCCTCCTGCACTGCTGGTGGAAATGTAAATTCGTACAACCACTCTAGAAAGCAGTATGGAGATCTCTCAAAAGAATGGAAATAAATATCCCCTTCTATCCAGCGACACCCCTCCTGAGAATATTTCCAAAAGAGGTCAAAACAACTCATAACAGAGATACATGTATACCCATGTTCATAGCACCACAACTAACAATAGCTAAAATACGGAAGTCATCAAAATACCCATCAACAGACCAGTGGATACACAAACTGTGGCATTTACACACAATGGAATACTATGTATCTATAAAGTCCAACAGCGTGGAGGCTTTTGCAGGCAAATGGAAGAAACTTGAGGACATCATGCTTAGTGAAGTGAGTCAGAAGCAGAAAGTGAAACATCAAATGGTCTCTCTGCTATGAGAGACCCAGATCACAACTATCTCATGGAACTTAAAAAAAAAAAACCAAAGTGAACCAGGGTGGGTAGGGTGAGGAGGGAGGGAGGGGTGGGTAGGAGGAGGGACAAAAGGAGAGTGGGAAAGTCCTTGTCACCTTGACAAGATACTTATGTACACAAAATGCTCAATTTCATTGTGATTAAATTTTCATTAACTTTTGCACGTATACATATCAATAAATGGGGACAAATAAATACATCTGGTTACAAAACAGCCTGGAAAAAAAACCACAATATGTCCAAATATTATTACAAAGAACCAAAGTAAACCCTCATAGAAGGCACTATCCGCACCAGGCAAGAACAATCCACAAGGAATAGAAAGTAAAAAAGCCTCTACGTAGAAAAAAAAATCAGTGACCAGCTTGGCAAATATTGAGTCCAGTGTCATGACACACACAATAAATTGAATTTTTCCTGGTGTGTAAACAAAATGACAAGTCTCAATCAGATCCTGGCCATTTCAGCATAACTCAGAAGCTTCTCCGAAGCTGCACAAAATGCACAGACACTGGGGACACCTCACTGGACAGCGTGAGTGTTGGCATGACAATTTATCTGTTCTGTTTTTCTTTTTTATTTATTTGTTCTTTTGTTCCAGTGCTGGGATTGAATCCAGGGCTTCCCACAGTATAAGCAAGCATTGTGCCCTGAGACTGAGTTACGAACCCCCATATCCAATATGATATATATGACTAATGTGTGTGTGTGTGTGTGTGTGTGTGTGTGTGTGTGTGTGTGTGTGTGTGTGTGTGCGCGCGCGTGTATACATACTAATTTTAAGGTTCTATCACACAATTGTTCCTTATCACATTATAGTAACATTTTTAAATTATAGATTAAACTACTTCTATGTTACACATTATTTTAGCTTAAGGTAGTCAAATTACGACCCAAGGACAGATTTGACAAATAAACTGTGTTTCCCATTAATAAAATTTGATTGAGTCTCAGCTATGTTCATTTGTTTGCTTCTGTGTTTGGCTGGTTTTTGAAGGACAATGGCCACGTTGAATAGTTGTAACTGATAACACAGCTCACAAAACCTAAAAATATTTTTTTCTTTGCAGAAAATGTTTGCCAACCTTGTTTTGTATTTTAGATTGTGTATCTGTATGAGCGTGTGTGTGTGTCTGTGTGTGTGTGTGTGTGTGTGTGTGTGTTTGAGAGAGAAAAATCCCATGCATGTGTGCATGTGTGTGTGTGTGTATTCAGATATCAAAGCCAAAATTGTTTTGAGAATGTGTATCCATGTGACTAAATTAAAATTTCAGCTATAAAACTCATCAACTTCTTTATCGTTTTATTTTGACTGAGTTTCTTGGCATGTACAAAATAGCCTATCTTCAACATGGCAATATTTACACACCCAATAGTTACTACTAAAAATGGATAACAAAACATATAAAAATGTTTCATTCATATTCCAGTAACTGTTCTTATTATTTATATCGATAGGATTCATGTTGCAAACATCAAAATATGAAATGTATAACTTTGTGATAAATGGATGTTTGATGTTTTTCACTTGTCTTTGTACCTAATATTAATCTCTTAATTTTAAATTCTTTTAGAAAGTAAACCACCAGTACAAAACCTCCAATTAATGTTACATGCAGTCAGACAGACTCTTAATTTGAGCACCTAACACAGTGGGCTAGATAGCTTCCGATGATTTAATTAAAATGAGCTTGATGTTAATTACATTGCATAGAAATATCGGACTGTCACAAATAAAAATACATATGGTTCTTTTTAAAAATAAAAAAGAAAACTTGGTAATAAAAACAGTTTATGTGATTTCCTTCAAGGTGTAGAAAACTGTGAAACAGCTGATGAATTATTCAATGCTGCCTGTCACTGGAAGATAGACAGATTTTAATGAGATTCTCTAATTTGACTTTCATACTAAATTATTTTATTCTAAATTGTTTTCATTGAATAATGCTTATCCCAAAATTATTCATCAATTTAAATTAACTTGCAAGTAAAGAACTCTGAATACTTATTTTTACAAATCTTACAGATTTTGCTGTAGAATATTTGCACCAATAACTTATATGAACTAATTTTTTCACTGTCCTATATAAAGGTAAGCAAATATAAATGGAAATATTTTCAGTTTGTTGTGACTTTACTTAGAATTTTCATTTCAAATGACTCCAGAAAGCCCAGTTTTCATTATGTGTCAACACTTGGGCTATTTTCGCGCATTTCTTGAGCTAGCTGGCTCATTGCAAGCTCAGAGACAGAGACCACAAGCTCTACAAAACTTTGTGTTTCTTGCATTTCAGGATACAAGAATACCTCATTCTATGTATTGGCAAAATGACAATAAGATGTTCCTCCAAAAAAACGACATTATGAAGCTGGAATATTATTTTCTTAGTAAATTGATGAGGAGCTGTGGTGCAGAGCAGTGAAGTCACGTGCCCACCGACGCTCTGTAGTGGTTCAGGGAGGTGGCACAAGTCATATCCCAGTACTGCTTGCTGTGAAACCCGGTGCCAATGCATGCACTTAGTTGATGTGTTTTTCCTTTTTCCATTAGTTTAATTTAAGGGGAGTTAATATTTAACACCTGTGAAGTTACATATGCGATATCAACTATCTGACTTACATGCATCTCACAAGCTTTAATTGCATCTAATTTTAGAGGTTTGAAAATACTTTCTTGAAGATTTATCCACATACAATAAAGGCTAGGAGTCCGCATGATTTCTAATATGCTTTTTCTCATTTTAATTTTATGATTGCTTTTTGTAGTTGGATAAGCAAAAGATGTTTAACTCTTTGGTTTTAACAGGAGCTCCCATTGTGCCTAGCATTGTGCCTCAGAGGAGACTTTGGACTCGGAGAACATTTTAGCAGTCCTAGAAGTGTTGTGACTTCACCTACTCTTGGAAAAGGACTAAATGCTTTTTGCTTAAGGAATAAATATGAGTTTTGGGGGGCCAGGAATGGAATGTAGTGGTTTGGATCTAGATTGTCACCCAAAAGCCTCATGTTCCTCTGGAATACTGTGTAGGGTTGGGAGCTAGGCCTGACTGGAAAAGATAGATGCTTGAGGCTTGACCTGGAGGAAAGGGCATGTGCTAGTCCGCCCTTTCTCCCAATCTCTCTGTTCCACCATGCTGTAAGGATCTTTGCTTCAGGAACTCCAACTCCAGCTCTAGCTGCAGCTCCTCCATGTGTTTCCACCATTTTCCAGCTATTCACCCATGAACAAACTGAGACCTTCTAAAAATGTAAGCTACAATAAATCTTTCCTCCCTAAGTTTTGGATGTCAGGTAAAAAAAGTAACTGAGACAAGTTGCATACTGTATCATAATAGCATTTATCTTATAATGCATTCACGTAAACCTTCTCACTGTCTTTACATCAGTCTGAAGAACTAGCTACTAAAAAAAAATTGCTGACATTCACCGTGTGGCTAACACTTACCAAGGACCTATTTGGCTTGTAAGAATAAAAGGACTGAATCTGATTTGGGGTATGTAATAAGAAAAAAACAAAACACCCTTCCCCCATAAATAAAACAATAAAATTCTTCTCTACTCGAAGTATGTTTTTTGTTGGTGACATGTAAAGTTATCACAGTGACTATAGTAAAAACAAATTACCCCCAGAGATTTAGGAGAACCTAGAAGAAGACTCCACAGAAATCAAGCACAAAAAGATGCTGATATCAATATAAGTTTTGCAGAAACTTACAGAAGTCAATGATTGTGCCTATGATTTATGAGTTGCTTACTACGATTTTAGGGCTGGATCAATATCTTGTATTTAGAAATTTCAAGAGCCTGTTACATTAGAACACACTGAGGAGAATGACTTCATAGCAACACAAGGACTTTGACTAGCAGAATATTTTTGAATTATATTTAATGACCCATATCTTAATGGTATTTATTTGATAGTGCATCTCCGGTAACTTTAAGTGCATTTTTATAATAAATGTAATAAAATATTTAATATGTTTAGTTTTCCAAGTTTCTCTAAATGTTTGAATCCATGCATAGATCATTGAGATTACTGAATGTAATGTATGCTGAACCCTGAAGACGGGATAGTGAGTAGGGCAGATTTCATCTCCAAGACTCTCGAAGTTTAGGAAATAGCAACTAGAACAAATACAACTGACACTAGAATGTTGTTCAGGACATAACATGTGCTGTTGGAAGCAATTCACAGAAGTATTTCACTTAACGTTCACAAAATCCTATAATAGGAGACATAACATATTTTTACATTACATTGAAATTTTAGACTTTAGAGAAGCATAAAAATTTATAATACATACTATGTGCATTCATGGAAAAAAGACCATGCACAAGGGACAGGATCTATCCCATTAGAGACATTAGGAACTCAAGCACGAGTTGTTTTATTATATGAATCTTTAAGTATGTTTGTTTCACAGTTTGCAAGTGCAGAATTAGAGTAGAAATGATGGTATTTCTTGTGAAGAAAATAAACAATCACAAAAGCACAAAGACTTACTCCTCATCTACTTCAGTATGGTCATCATCATCTTAGCACATATTAAATAACCATCTTATGCTGTGTCTGTCAGTAAAACTTTATGAAGGATTGAGCTCTTTTATCTTTATAATAAGCCGAGAGAGATAACATGCTTACCCCTATTTACAGATAACTAAAACTAGGCACAGAGAAGGCTGTCACTCAGCTTCTTGGCAGCAAAGTTAAAATTTAAACTAGAATGTTCCACACGAGAGAGCCCACACTTTCAACCACACTTTCACAAGGAGCATGACATATCATAAAACTGGCATTTATTTAGGCATGCTTGTATTATTAATCATATGCTACAAAAGATATAAAATCTTATAATGCAGCATACAATTGATACCAATATGATCATATTTTTTTTACTAGGTAGATTGATAATTGCATGAGAAGGGCTGTTTTCAAAAAATGGAGCTGTTGAGAATGAACTTAGGAAGTGAATATATTTTGGGGTAAAGAGATATAATGAAGACAAAAGCATGATAAGTTAGAGGAAGAAGAAGAGTTTGAACCAGTGGCCCTGAGGACAGAAAAATGAGAGAGATTAATTGGGCTAAATAAGTAAAAGACACATTCTTGCCGAAATGACAGTCATTCTACATTTAGAAGTTTGAACATGGGCAAATACGTCTTCCTTGAACAAATTACACAGCCAGCAAACATTAACAAAGAAAAAAGTGAAAGTGGAAGAAAGAAATCTGTTTCAAATTTTGTTTTGGAGAATCTGTAAAATTCTATAAATGCTTTGCTTCTTTTATATTTTAAGGAAGGAAAGATTATATTTAATTCACAACTTCAGAATGTCTCAGTTCTCTCATAGGTGAATAAGACGCACAGAAGCACAGGTGACGTCCCAGACAGTGCCAGAGGCCCAGCCACAGGGTGCTGTTCTCTCTGGCGTGGCAGACCAAAAGCCCAGTGAAGGAGGAAGGTATCTTGCTTTATTTATTTGGGAAATTACATTGTTTCTGACCTGCAAATCTGTTCCTTGCATTTTTATACAATGTTGTTGTATGGTTTTAGTGGTTGTTTTGCTCTCCATTAAATATATACCGACTTTAGTTTCCAGCATAATTATGTTTACAGTGAAGTAAATTTACTGGCACAATCCTTGCTAGTCTAAAAAGTAATTTCTTATGGAGACTTCAATTTGGCTTGGAAACATTGTTCTTTTGTGAATCAAATAATTTCATTATCCTTTTAGAAGGAAGCGATGATTTGAAAAACACTTACAGATAGGTGAATATTGGATTTCCATACATGTGTTGAGTACAAAGATTTCAGTGAGATAAGTGTATGCCTTCCCAATCCATTTTCCTTCAGGAATATATTGTAACATTTAATTTCCTGTGTTCAAAGAACTCATCACAGATGTTTTATGGCTGCTACAGAAAAATAATGTTTTAATTTAATGCATATAACAAAGCTGACACAGTCTTTTAAGGATGAAAATTTCATTTTTTAGGTTTAGTTGCTTCGATTTTCTTCACTAAGGTGCAATTTTCCTTTGCTGTCAAATATTCATGCGTGGTTGGATTTTGGTTAAAGTAGTTTGCAAAGATAGTACAGTCAACAATTAGGTGAAAAGTTGTTTCTTTTCATTACCATATCCTCTATTTACCTCACCCTTCATTTATAAAAAAGAACAATTTCTTACCTTATAATTCTAAAATAGATTTTCACTAATGTACAAAGCTACCGTTCTAGTTCCTTTTTTGTTGTTGTGACTCAATACCTGACTTCCACAAATTTAGGGGAGGGAAAGTTTATTTTAGCTCACAGTTTCAGAAGGTCACAGTCCATTCAATGGTGGCTAGCAACAGCAGAAGTACATGGCAGAGGCAGAGGTGAAGGCAGCCACGTCAGGGCAAGTTGGGTCTAGTCCTCCAAGGAAGGCAGGAAGCAGCTCATATATCCTTACAGGTCTCATCCCAGTGATCGGCCCCTCCTGGACCCAAGTGTGGAAGGTGAGGTAAACCCCCACTACATGCCTATAAGCCAATTTACATGCCTGTAATCCACTCTTTCAGACGAGGCCCCAATTTCCCAACAATGTATTCAATTACATGAGACTTCTGGGGGACATATCATATCTAAACCTCAGCAGCTACTGTGTATTTTTTTTTCTTGATGTGACTTCTCTTTGCTAGAGAAACAAAAGCTCCAAGAGCAGTGATCTATCTACCACCTGTGTCTCTCTACTCTCTGGGACATAAGAAGGAATCTATCATATATTGTAATAAGCAATGAGTTATTTATTAAATGAAGAGGGGAAACGAAGCAGGGGATGGCTTTTTAAATCCTCTTCTAAGTTTCTTTCTAACTTAACGGTTTAAATGATATCAATTTTTTAAGTTAAAAACAAAGAGCTTTACCTCCTACTTTCCAAATGTTGCTTAACAAAAACAAGTGAGGTACAAATATCAAAATCAGAAAATTTCATCAGGAGCAATTGTATTAAACAGTGTACAGCCCTACTAAAATTTAAAAAGAAGACCCTCATTTAGGATGTCCCGGGACAACTGTGGAAGCATCACCTCTGTGACGCTACCATGGTGACATCTGTGACACTGTGGTGACATAAAGGGCTTCTCACTCACTACTGTTAAAAAAATTTTGGATGCCATTTTTGGTGTTATTTTTTGCAGTGCCGAAAAAATAATTTTACAGAAAGGAACCTTATGGATTGAAATTAAAATGAAAATCTGAAACATGAAAGAAGAATGAAGAAAAGAAATGAAATTAATAGAGGTGAATCAATTCCTGATCGAGTTGAGAATGAGATTCTGATGTTTAATATTTCATATACACATCATGTTGAGACAATGGCAGAATCGATGCACATCTGTATAAATAATTTGCTGGGATGAATGTTTAGGGCTATGGAGAAACAATTAAGAGATTTTAATATTAAATTTGAGATAGTGATCAACATGAATATTGATATTATAAGAGAAGAAAGTCCAAAGCTCAGTATTGATAGTAGCCACAAGATTTACAGATTACATCAACAATTTGTCAGAGAAATTTAGCAAAATAACAAGACTTTACAAAAAGATCTTACATGTGAAGATGGGTAAAGAACAGACAGCAGTACTAATAGCCTGAAAAATATTGTGTTCCTTGCAATCCATGACCTTGTGGTGTGAGAAGAGAGGGCACACCAATAGAAAAGAGTAAGTTTTATGTTGAAAATTTTAACTATAGCCTATATACCAGCCTTGTAATCTCAAATAAATGTTTAAGGTCTTCTTGGGCTCAGATATTATAAAATGAATAACATTATCAAACTTAGGAGATATTCAGTCTAATAAATATTAGAGTGGGCTAGACTTGAGTAATACAAAAGGAGGAAAAAGAGACAGAAAAAAGAAAAGAAAAATAGAAAATAGAATGAAACAGGAAGAGGAGAAAGAGAAGGCGAAAGGCAGTTGTTTTCTGTATGAACCCCCATTGAGAAATGCCAGGCCTGTATATGGCCCTAGGGAAAAGTAAGGTCTCAGGTAAGATAAAATAGTAGGAACAAGGCTGTATTCCCTCAATCATATCTGTAGGAAGGAAATTTGAGAACTGTCATCACAGCATCCTGCAGCAATCACCTATGGCATAAAACACTGATTTATGTGCAGAATAAAGTAAATGACACAGCCTGTCAATTGTGTAATCTTAAAATAGAGTCCCAAGTGGAATTTCACAGTCATTTCCAAGGCAATTTCTCCTGTTATACATTTCACTATAGTTTCCCTGCAGTTCCATCTCCTCAGCCAGGCATAGAAGGCAATAGGAGAAGAGCCATCAATGAAGCAAAGGACATCTAACGAAGTGGCAAGTTGTCACGATTTTTAACCTGCTTCACTTCACCCAATTATTGCTAAAGAAAAAAAAGTCTGCTATCAATATAATAAGGAGATATCATGGGGATGGAGAAAAAAACTTTTGTGGAATCTCTTTATCACTTAATGAATTAGAATTTATGGTATTAACTGTGCTTCAGTTGGTCAAGGCTAAGAACTCAAGCCTTGATTCAAAGTGTAACTTGGAATGTATCAAAGATGTAAATTATTTAGTGTAATTTCATGCACTATATGAAATTTTGTTGTAAGAACTCAATTTGAATTGGTCAACTAAGACTAAAGCTTTTGCAATATCTGGACTAGAGAAACATCATTTTCTTCTACCATATTAATATTGTATGAACTCGTAGCACATACTACGGTTGATATGACAATGTCTTTGTCTTGTCTTGAAATGACAAGAGAAAGACTCAAGACAAGATGGAAATTTCAATTTAACCCGCCTTTTCTTTACAGATGATAGTGCTAAATTCATGTCATACAAACCTTGTTATTTAGATATGAAAAATAGAAAGCTTTATAGTGAATTTTTCAGTAATTTATTAATCTTACATTTTTCTTGACCGTGTAATGGTGCCCATCCCTGTCACGACCCAAAATGTCCTCAACTACGGCCTTTAAACACCCACATATCACACATTTTAGCTGCAAATCCTATTAGCTTTTCAGCATAAAGATTTATGAAAAGCCTAATGACTTCAAACCAAAGTGCACTAGATGACAATCGAGACAGGCTCTAATGAGTTCTACACTCATTGTACCAAAGGGAGGAATCAAAGTGTCAGCTGGCTGGGCTTGTCCCTGGAGGCGCCAGGGATGAACATTCTCTCCTGTCCATTATTGCTGATCTCTGAGTTCAATCCCTTAACGACTGTAGGGCCAAGGTGCCTATTCCTTTTCTGGCTTTCAACTGAAGGCGTCCCCTGGCTCCAAGGGGCCTTCCGTATTCCCTCTTATGTAGGTCCTTACATCTTCAAAGTTACAAAAACTCACAGTCTCTCTCAAGCTTCAAGTCTCTGACTTCTGTTTCTCATCGTTTTTGGGTCGGGAAGGGTGATTTAAGGGCCTGTGTAATTACATTGGGCCGGCTTAACCTGGGATAATTTCTCTATTCTAAAATGATGTAAGCCATAATATAAAATGTAAACACAGAGTAATGTATGGTCACATTCTCAGGTTCATTTTGAGGAAGGACCTCACTAAGTTTCTTGAGCTGCCCTCGACCTTGACATCCTCCTGACATGTCCTCCCGCATAACTGGGATTATTGGACTGTACCACTGCATCGAGCCGATTCTTAATTGACACATGAAAATCATGTGTGTGTGTGTGTATATATATATATATATATGTATATGTTGTGAAATGATTAAACTAAGCTAATTAACATAACAACCACCATACATATATTTAACATTTATTTGTAATAAGAACACAGAATTTATTCTTTTAGTTATTTTCATGTATATAATACATTGTTATTGTGTACTTTAAAAGTAAACAGTAATCACTTTGTTTTACGATAGATGCCTGTGACTTAGCTCTCCTATGGAAAGTTTTACTAAGACATGTTTTCGTGCCATTGAAAGATTGCTGCCTATGCTAACAAATTTAATTTTAAAATAGGAAACAAAACAAAATATTTGACTTTCAGAATCTAGCCAATCATTTTGAATTAACAATTTAAGTTTCTATGTTGGTAGCTATAATGTAACCACATGTTATATTACTCTGATAAGAGAGGATATATATGATATTACTTTTTATAAAAAATGTATTTGGAATGTAAAGATTCTATGTGTCCTCAGATAAAATGATGTATATTTTTAATAAATAGATTTAAAAATTAATAATGTATGTTGAAAAATTTTAAATGCTTATATTTTAAATGCCACACAGCTTTATACCCAAGCAGCTAAAACCTGAGAAAAGGTGACTTTGTTCAAATTTAGATTTATATTTCCTTTTGACAATACCAAAACCAGTTAGGGCTAGAAACTTTCACTGCAGAATTAATATGATAAAGAGATTTCTGGAATCTATGGGCTACAGAAAGATTCATGGAGACAATTGCCAATAGACTCTAGTAATAAAGATACAGCTTTCCTTATGAATTTCAGAAGTGTCTAGTGAGACTATACCATAACATAAGCATTCTGACTTAATTCAGAGTGAAAAAGCTTTCAGATGAGTCATAATCATTACAGTTCTTCTTGGATTAGGAATTGTAAAATCTTTACAACCTTGGCAACATTTGTCAGAATCTAGTTACTTTAAATCCTTTTGGGTTGTAAGAACACGAATATTTCTTATATATTTAAACAGTTATTAACCTGATTTTCTAAATCTAAAGTAATGCTATATAATTCATTGACAGATGAGTAATTTAATATTAAACAGAACAGGGTTCTAATTTTCACTCTTATTACGAGTTGTAACATTTTAGACTGCACCACCATCATTTTCTATCAAGTAAAGTGTACATCATTAACAAATTGTGTTTTAGCAAATGTTGTCTGTAGAATATTTATGGGAATAACAGGTAGAAGAGAATCTTATAAAGAAGTTGTGGGAAAGTTTTAGTCCAATGATGATCACATCATGGGTAACAATAGGTTAGTTTCATTCTGTAGCTGTGGTACCTTTCAGAATCTCATCTGCACCTGTTTCCGAATTGTTCTGAAAACATAGGCTTGTGATCTTCACCCCTGAAGGCCTATATAAAAGTTTTATATCCCACTGGCTTTAATATACTTAAGGGCTTCTGTTATCTGACAGAGAAGTCCTAAGACAAACAGAACTACTTGCTAAAGCAATAGAGAACAAACAGTGAAAGAGATTTAAGAATGAGTTTTATCTTATATATTTTAAGATGCAATCTATTATTTTCTAAGCAAAGTCCAAATTATTAGAATACATTTTCAAATTTATTTTTTCTCAATTTTTTCCTTTATAAAATAGAAATATGTATTTTCATAATCCAAAATAAACATACTCATTAAAACTATAATTTTAAAAACTCGTCATTTAAAAATATTAAAAATCCTAAGTAGCTTTTTCCTGTGTATTTCTCAGATAAGAAACAAAAAAGCTGCGAATAGTATTTTCATAATGATTCAAAACGACAGTTGATCCCAGAAATAGATTTCCCAAGAGGTAATCAATTGCCAGTATTTAGCCTGTGTATAGCCATAGAGATAGGGCTCTGTCTGGATCCTGAGTAATTGTGATGCTTTGCTTTGTCAAGTAATATGTCTTGGTTATTTTCTTATTTTTGTGAGAGAATACTTGATATCCACAACCTAAAGAAAGAAAGATGTATTGTAGCTCACAGTTTCAGAGAGTCTCACACGATCCATTCAGGGGGCAGCTGGCAACAGTGAGAGCACATGGCAGAGACTGGAGAGCTGCTTAACACTGCGCAGGAACACCAAGGGAGGCACAGGGTCGATGCCTGGTGACTCGGGCCAGGCTGGAGCTTTTCCAGAAAGAAGTTGCAACAGTGCTTCTTCTTTCTTCCTTTGACTTAATCCAAGCCTTCAGATGTGCCCACTCACCGAGCACAGGTGCCCCTCCTTCACATCCTGGCCCACAAATCAATACAAATACATGAAAGGTCTGCCAGTCTCAACAGTAGACACAAGCTTTTCAGGTCAAAGTCCAAGAATCTGCCCTTTCCAGCCAGGCCCCACTTCCGGGCAGCAGAAAGTTTCATAGTTATCCCACTATATTCAATACATGAGGCTTTTTGAGGATATTTCAGTCCCAAACCATAGTATAAGACATATCGTGTTAATTTAGTACCAATTTATTTTTTTAAATCCATAAAATGTGTTAATCACCTTTCTGTGGGTATGACAAAATATCTGAGAAAATCAGCTTAGAAGAGGAGAGATTTATTCTTCCTCAGAGTTTCAGAGGCAATAGTTCATACTCCGCCAGTGGCATGTTTAGGCCACTGGTAATGGAGAACCATCGTGCAGAAAAGTATGAGAGAGAGATGTTGGTTGTGCTATGCAGCCAGGAAGCACAATGAAGAGAGCACAGACAGGAAAGGGACAGGGAGCAGCTACAACATCCAACAGCACGACTTCATGAATAAAGTAAGCCTATGATGTCTCAGTGCTGTCACCAGGTCATGACTACACCAGTGAATGGGTCTAGTGGCAAGCTTAAAGCCCTCATTGTTCAATCACCTTCCTTGTCTTTGAACATTAGAACTTTTTGAGCAACAATTTATATCCAAAATATAACATAGAATATTTATCTACATTGCAGCATAGTTTTGCCCCAGGATGTCATTATATATTTAGGTTAAACCACATGAAACTGGAGTTTTGATAGTTCAAAATTAATCATTGACTGGCACTTTTTGTTATTCAATTAAACAGAAAAATAGACAGAAACACCTTCCCTTAGTTTGTGACAATAATAATTTCTCACAACCAGATTACTTAAATTCTGACAAACACATCTTTAAAATTTTGGGGAAAGACTATTAGTCATAAAATTAATTTCCTTCATCATTTCATAAATAATTATAGAATCATGATTGCTTATGAGATACTTGTCTTACATATACAGCATAAAATAGAGCAAGTTCTTCATAAAAACCAGAACAGTGTTGCAATAGAGAGATGGGAAGTAAGTGAGATAAATACAGACACATAAGGAATAGCACTGGCTCCTGAGTGGGATGAGAGAAGAAAGCCAATACAAAGGCCCTGATTTTGCTTCATGTTAGAAGGCAGAAGAGAGTGAGCCTAAGGAGGAGTAGACAACTTGATGATGTCGCTTAGCGACTGAATGTGCTCAAGAATACAATAGGAATGCCGAAAGCATACGGTTCAGTAATTTAAGAGAAAGGCTGGAACGCACCCAGAATGATCAGAGCTATGGAAAGAAGCTCAAATAATTTTGGAATCCTCAATACCACCTGGCAGAATTATTTCAAGAAAGACAAATTGATTTTTGCTACCTTTACTCAAAATGAAGGATTCCGTCATTTGGAAGGAGGACTACATGTTTACATTTAAGACTTCATAAATTTTTAATAGAAAATAAACATAGTCCTTTTATCAAGTTTTGCAAGAAAGACAAATCTGGGATTATAAAAACACCTTATATTTTATATTAGCTGTACTACTTAATTCTCATATAATGGTCTGAAGTGGAATAAATAATATAAAATATAAAAATACTTTAAACCCAATAAATGTTTCTGTCCACATGATTTGAATGAGACATCGATGCTACAAATTATCTTTAGTTTCTTGTGTACAGAATACTGTGGGTCAGGTTAGATTACGTGTTAAACTGCCTATATTTGATAAACAGTCTATAATTCCTCCTCCAGTCTCTTTGTTTAGCAAGCAGTGATTACTCCCATAAATCACATCTTACACAATATCAGCAGCCTTTCAATTGCACAGTTCCTGCAGCCATTTGGCATTGCTCCTACTCACAGAGTTAATTCTGGAGACTGAAATTTTATTTCCAACTCCCCAGATGAATCATTTAACCTCCTTACCCTTTAAAAGTGGGAATACATTTTCCCCGGCCTACCTCACCCTGTGACATGACTGTTGGTGAGATAATGTCTATAAAACAAGGTGAATGTCTACACGAAAAGTGGTAAATGTTTTCAAAAGTACTTCTGCGGGGGGTTTTTCTGTTTGGTTGGTTTTTTGTTTTTTGACCCAAAGGTCGAAAAGAAAACATGAAACTGATGAAACTGGATTCTTTCAAAGACTTTCCAAAGACTGGGGGTGAAGGAGCATACTCATTAACAACAAAAAGGACATTAAAGCTTTATGACTTCACAAAATATAAAAGACAGAGGTTGTCTATCTTGAATGCATTTCTGATGAGTAGTTACTGCCTTTGCAATGGTCCAATAAGCATGAGTGTACCTAAAGAGTACACATAAAAATATCAGAGGGTGTTATGGTTTGGACTTGGAATGCCCCCACATTGCCCCCCACTAAGCCTTATGTATTCTGGTGTTGTGGACTGAATACAGAACCATGTACTATGGGTTGTGGAATGCCTATGAGACCATGCCTATTAACCATGGTCAGCAGGGATGGATTACAAGAGTGGAAGATTAGGGGCATGTATCAGACTGCAGATTTTCACTGTGTCATGTGCTGCCTAGAATGGGCAGATCACTGGGACATAAACTGAAAAGATGCATGCTAGCGCTGTCCTTCCGTGCCCACTGGGCTTCCTGTCTGCCAAGCCATAAGCAGCGCTTCCTACAGCTAGACCCTGGCCATGTGATTTGACCATGGCCAACTGCTCAGGAAGGTACTGAAGCTTTCTGAAATTGTGAGCTAACTAAATCTTTCCTTGCTGAAGTAGTAGATGTCAGGTGTTCTGTCCCAGCAGTGAATAATTAACTAAGACAGCTGATGACTGGAGGATGATAACTGCTGGAAAACCAATTCTCTTCCATATATATATATTGGCTGTGGCAATAGCATGTACCAAGCTGGCTAATGATGTTCTCTTTTGTTTTTTGCCACACTCAGAATCTATTTCTAATCCGTCTCTGTGCTCTGACATCACACTGCAGCTACGTGCTATCTGTAGTCGTCTCCTACTGGCCACCTGACGTGCTGCCTCTTTTCTGCACTTCATCCCATACGTCCAAGGCATGAAGCATCTCTATTGTATGATTTCTGTATTTACATCAATCCCTCTTCCCTACCAAGCTTGACATGTAACCTTAGTTTAATTACTTATGATTCTTTGAAAGCACAATGTTTTGTACCTCTGGCATTTGCACACGTGATGTGTGCTGGAAGGCCCATCAGTAGAGCAACTGTAAAGTATGGTGACTGGAACCTGTTCTGTGGAAAGAACCAAATGTCAGCTTCTCCTTCCCCAATATAGACTGTTAACACAAACACGTGGCTCTCACCTCAAAGAGAATAAGACAGTTTATTCTGAAGACAAATTTGAGTGACTATGGCCCGGGAGATGTAGATGCAAGTAGCCTCCATATTATGTTCGCAAGGTTTAACGGTTTAACACTGCCTTATAACCTCGGAACAACTAAGATCATCAGTTCAGGCATTCTTTACGTAAATTGGAGAGAGCATCAGGTGAAGGATACACAGAAAAGTCACGAGGGGTTTGACCCTTTCTATAGACTATAGATGACATCTGGTGATATTCTTGGCTTTTAGGCTGGTGGAAAGGTAGGGGGTCTGCTCTGTACATTTCAAAGGATTTATCACAGGATGTTAAGTCAGATGTAGGGTAGGGAATGGCGAGATTTGGTCTATACACAAGGGCCAAAATAACCCTTTATAATCTGCTCATGCAAGTATTCCCACCTTCTTGCAAATTACTGTGAGTCCAATTCAGGACCAGGCTGGGCTACAGAGTGAGACTCTGTCTTAAAAAAAAAAAAAAGACAAATTTATCATTTGTCCACTCTTAAAAGGTTACAGGTTACAGGTGTTAATCTTTAATGCTTTCCACTTTGCAAGCCCAAATTGCAGCAGGTTATGTTAATTTGTATGAAAAGTCGATTGTTTCTTTACTTTAAGATCTTTTCTTTTGCCTTAATTTACCACAAGTTTTAACAATCTCTGTTCAAGGGTAACTAGGAAGCAGCTATTAACTCCCAATATCCAGGCGAACAGCTGCTTATCTCAATTAACTCAGTAGAACACCAGACCCTCAACTGCAGGGCTGCCAGAAGCTCTCTGAGGCCCTCTGCAGGCCAGATGAAAGAAAAAAGTAATCATATTTTCCCAAATACTCGCAAGTTGAATTAATTTCCATTGTGGTCAACATGAAGCATGCTAGAGTGCTTAAGAGAAGTTTATCACTACACTCTCCTTCCTTCTTTGAACATTGGAGGAGGGGGAAGAGGATATAAAGGCTAGATGTTAGCATTTGACAAAGGAGAAGTTTTGAGTGAAACAAATACAAAAATAATGGTTGAAAACAAATGTCTTCAATGGTCTTAAAAACACTGTCACAAGGCTAGAAATCCACACAGACTGGTCAGATGAGACACTTACAGAGTTAACAAAAATGGGTGCCTTAAATCAAGCTTTGAAAGCAAATCACAAGTCATCCTAGAAAGCTGGATCTTATATGAAACCAGTTCAGAATAATCTGAGACCATCTGTACCCAAGACAAAGGAAGTCAGAGGCCAAGAAGGAACTTCCCAGGTTCACCTGAGGAAATAAAGCCAGATGCTAGAAATAAAGCCAGATCCTGGAGAGGAAGCTTTTAGTGCTGGTACCAGACACTGCTCAGAATGGTTGGTTCCACTGAAAAATGTAGGTTGGTCGTTTGGCCCCTTTTTAAAAGGGCCCTCAAAGAAAATAAGAGATAGTATAGATAGTGTAGATATTTATTCTACCTATGTGTTAGGAAAAGAACTGCAGAGTGTTGGTGTCTATTATAGTTACTTTTTTATTTTTACAGAGTTAAATCTTTCATCACTCTCTTCCTAGGGAATGCATGGCTCCCTAGGGCCTCATGGCAGAAACACTTTGGTTTCCTCAATGTGATGTTTTCTTTACAAATGACATCATCATGGACACACAAAACTGTAGTAATTTGTTTAAAACAAAGTTCAAATATGTCAGAGTAGTCACAGTTAGTACTTTGTTAAGTACTTACATGGTATAAGTTTTATACCTTTTATAAAAATATTAGCGATTAAAATGATTATTGCTAATCTATCACTATTGGAATAGTTGATTACATAGTGAGAATAAAATATTGGACATTTGTTTTAAAATAAAACATATGGGAACTGAGAGTTTATTTTGTTATCTGTGATTGAGGTCTACCGCAACTATTTACATATTTACATTCCAGCTTTAATAGGTTTATTATTTCTATACTTTATACTTTTGAGTTATTACCCTTGAATTGATTAAAATTATTAGAATTCAATTGTTTTTATTTTTAAAATCAATGTTGCTGTAACTGATTCTTAGAGGAATTTGTGCACAGAATATTACATACTGAGAGAAGTAAGCCAACTGTATCACTAATGATAGTGAAGAAATTCAACAAGAACTTTAGCTTCAGGCATTTGGGATATAGTGAAATTGATTTTTTGGAAACTTGACATTTGTCCTTAATGCGCAAGCTAAAAGCAAATAAAGAGAGACCACCAACAAATTATTTGCCTTTGTAATGTCCCAATCCTGTGGGATCATGGAAGCAAAAGCCACAAGTAGAGGCAGCTTTAATTTACTATTCTTAGGGCTTTCTTTCCTTTTTTTTCGCTGTTAACTGCATGACCACAGCATGTTCCTTCTGTAAGGTGGCTGGTAGCCCTCAGCATCTTCTTGTCTCCCACTAAGCTCAGTGAACCTCCTGGGCATATACCCTTTGCAATACAGCCTGGAAAGCACCTACTATTTTCTGTTTCTGATGTCTTAAAATATCTTGACGTTCTTTTCCTTATAGCAAGCAGAAATAAATAACTAATTTTCATCCTCAAGAACATGCCATTGAGCCCTATAGGATCTAAACTAGAAATGTTTGAAATTTTAAATTAGTCAATGCCATTTTCAGGAATAGTCGATTAAAGTGAAGTTCTCTGCTTGAGAACTACGTACTTCTCCTTATTTTTTCCTAGTAAAGAGAGAGACATTTACCAAACTAGTTCATTTTAGTTCTGCTAATTCCTTTATGTGAGGTTCCAAAACCTCAGTTTTTCATATTAGAGGACTCGCCGCCCACTTTCTGCTTCTGCGCACTACTTTCCTGTCACTGATGGAACAAGAAACTTCAGGGCTTAAAGCAACAATATTGTATTAATTTATACTTTTGCAAATACTTATTGAGTCTCACTATTGTGAAATCAAAGTCTCCTAACAGCCATGCTTTTTGCTGGTGGCTTTATGGAGGGCCTTGTTTCCTTGCTCTTTCCCTACAGGCCAGTCTACATTCCTTAGTTCATGGCTGTATTCCTTCTTAAATCCAATGATATTCCATGACTTGGATGATTATTCCATAGTTACCTTTCTCTCTTAGTCACCTGTTATGGGCCAATGGATGCAGAAGAATGACACCAAGGTAATTCAAAACTTCTTCCAATTCAAGCACTTAAGTACATCTTCAAAGAGTCTTTGCTATGTACGGTAGGTAATGTATTCACACATTTAGAGATTTAGATGTACACGTCTGTAGGGATCCATTGCTCCATTCACCACACCCACGGCAGAAATTTTCTGTGTCAGTTACTAACAATTTGATGAGACTTTTGATGCAATGAATGCATCTTCTGCAAATTCAATGTTGAGGTTCCAATGCAGTGGACCAGATGCTTTCTTCTCCAGAGTGTTCTGCTTTTTGCACATTTTAGTGCTTGGGCTACTTTTAGGTTGTCTTTCAAACTATGAGCTTTGGTAATCCTGTTCTAGTTACTCCCGGAATATAAAGCCTTCAGTTAACTGAATTAGAGGAGAGTCATTAAAATTTCTTATAGTACATAGAACCTTTATTAAAATTTTAAATTGCACTCAGTTTAGTGCTTTTGATGACTTTTTTTAGTGTTTTGAGCAGTTGTATTTAGAAAGATTTATATTTTAGGAATGTAATTACATCATAGTGATCCTTTCAGAAAAGATCAATTGATCTGTTAAAAATAGAATAAAACTCATTCTATTCTGGAAATATCCTGTGAATCTTGAACTGTTTTACTAATGCGAGATACAGTAATGAATCTTGGCATCTTAGGATTCCAATATCTTATTTTTCATTTTAGTTGTCATGATATCTATTTCATCATTAACCAGATAAAGCCAATACTAGAATAAAACACAAATATAATGAGAAAAGTGTAAATAATGAAATAATTCAATTAAACTCTTCCCAGTTTGTCTTGCACCTTTGTGGCGATGTTGTGCCGTAACCTCTGGTTGGCACACCTCCCTTTATTTGACATGCATCCTCCCAAATTTTTTTCTTCTTATAGCTCTCTTCTAGATGGATTTTTTCTTTAAGACTTCAATATCATTCCCCTTTGACTATGAGAGCACTTATTCTTTCACTATTGTTTCCTGCAGAGCATGTGAATAATTCCAATTCAATTTAATCCACATTCAACTGAAATTAATAGACTGTGTTTTTTGCAAGAAGATCATTTCTTACATGACAGAAAACAATTTTGAGTATCCAGTGTACAGAAGGTGTTTAATAAATATTTAATTGAATATGACAAATGAACAAGAATGATGTTAACAATCTGAATTAAACACCAACCAATTTTACACTAGTAAATACTACGAGAACCATGGGCGAGAGAGTCCACAATTAAATTAAGTGAAATCGCTTTAGACATGTACGTGTTGTGCTATGCAATGATGAACAAATTGAGATAACTGTGAGCAAGTGAAGTGACTCTGAACTAAATCATATGATTAACTGCTTGGCAGGAACTTTCCCAACATAGCTTTAAAGATGTGGCTTGTTGATTTATCATTCAAATAAAAACCCAGTGGCAGTCCAATTTCTGAAAAAGAGATTTGATATTTCCTTAGTAGAGGATGAAAATAAAGGATTGCTGCTATATTGCTGTCTATTCAAAGTTTACTTTTCCTCAGGCTGGAAGAATGGCACAGTGGTTAAGCACTTGCCTAGCAAGTACAAGGCCCTGAATTTGATTCCCCAGCACCATGTAAAGCTGGGCATGGTGGTGCACGTCTGTTATTGCAGCACTCAGCAAACTGAGCCATTCATGCTAGCCTAGGATATATACACCCTGAGTTCAGGACCAGTGTAAACTACACACAGAGACATACTATCTCAGGGAAAAAATGCTTTCTTACACACAAAAATACCTGCGCTTTATTTAGACTTCATTTTCATCTCAAAAAAAAAGGAGAAAAAGCATTTTCTGAGGAACTTGAACATAAACTTTCAGAATCCAATCTCAATTTGTGTACATACTTTATTTATTTCATTATTTACTAACTTCAGTTCTTTCTTTGTTTTTGTTTCTGTTTTTTCCCTAACCTGTCTTCCATAGTGCCTACTCCTTGGGTCACTCAATGACCAATGACTCACTTGTGATCCTGAATACTTTACAAATAAGATGTCTCTTATGATCTGTCCTATTTCCCTCCATGCAGGATACCCCCTGTATGCATCAGACTAGTAATTATTGCTATCGTCAGACTGTAATTCGAAGGATGGTTTTTCCTTCACTGCTTCCATCAAAATATTTACATCTGCCTTGTAGATTTACAAATTAGTTGTTCATCTAATGACACAGCATAAAGAACAATAAAATTCTGTGCTACATTTTCAATATTAATCATGGGCCAGGTCTACTTTTAGTTTCACTTCAAGTTCCTGATGTGGGCCCAGGGATTGCTCATGTGTAAAGTCATGAAAACTTAGACCCTAAGGTGCTAGGTGTGTTATAAAAATTTCCTAAGCTTCACATTGCACAGCTAGAGTTTGTATAGAAGTATTCTATTCTAGAGTCTATGTTCTTATCTCAATAAGATATTCACTAGATGATTTACATAATCTCTGTGCCCCACAGTCTCCATTCCTTCCTCCTCAGCTACCTGCAAACGTGCTCATACCCGATGCCTGTATTAGACTGTCTTCCTGTGCAGGTTATTCACTATCATCTTTTTGGTGCACTCACACATCACCCAATTGGCAGATGGCCAGATTGCATATTTACTGAACTGTTTTCTATTTCTGTGGTAGCTACAAATCTGGTCAGCATGGAGAAATAGTTCAGAGTCTCTCGAGTTAGGATATTCTGGAATGAAACATCCTATCACCTGCAGAGCTGGGTTCTGACAGTATCGTTCATATCTCTAAAGTCTTGACAGAGGTGAGCACTTATCATAGTTTACTGGTTCTTTCTAGTTACATTACTACCATATGGTGATACATCCTAAGGAATTTTATTCATGTTTATGTGTGTGAATAGTTGAGGTTGTTCTTGTCTCTGAAACTAAAATCTGAGATTCTGATACTAAAACCTGTATTCAACTCTCTTTAGATGTTTGGAGGAGCTTGCAGGGCTACAGAACCAAATTCAAAACAAAGTTGGCAAGTATGTACATTTGAGTACATAGAAATAATAAATTATTTTTTTTTAGTTTTGGAAAAAATGTTCAGTCTTTTGTCATTAAATGTCATGTAAATTTTAAGCGTTTTTTGTAGAACGACATCAGTTTGAAAATTTTATTTTGATTCTCAAAGTTGTTGAGAGTTTTTTACTATAAATTGCATGGCTAGTTTGTTGACTTGTTTCTCCCAACTATTAAAATGATTAAATATTATTGTCTTGTGCATGTTGGTTTTAATGTGTGTTAGCTTCCTGGAGCTGCTATTGCACATTTTGACAATTTGATAATTTAAAACAATGAAAACTTATTCTCTCCAGTCCTGGGAGCCAGTGGTCTGAAATCAACGTGTGGAAAGGGCATTTTCCTGAGATGGCTCCTCGGGAGAAGCTTTTCTTGACTCTTGACTTTTGGCACCTCCTGGAGTCCTGTGGCCTATAGAAGCCAAGCTCCAGTCTGTGCTTCTGCCTTTACATGACCTGCTTCCCTGCATGTCTCTGGATCTAAATCTTCTCATTTTAAAGTTTTATTCAGTAATACCAGGTATTGATTTTAAAGCTTATCTTCAATCCAGGATTACTTTATATTGAAATCCTTAACTAACTAAATCATTAGAAACCCCATTCCCAAATTAGGTTACTTGCTAAGATTCTGCATGGATTCTATACTGGCTGGCATTGATCATTTTAGATATGATGAATACATGGTGATAAATTAAAGTATTAAATAAACAGTATATTTTGGTTGTGATACATTCTTTTATTTAAATATAACTGGATTTCATTGAAATATTTGCATCTCTGATTACAAAAATTATACTAACAATTCTACCTTGGAACACTGTTCTTTGTTGGTTTAAATATGAAGACAATATTGGTCTCATAAAACGAGTTGGAAAATATTTCTTCTCCCTTGTCTTATGATTTTTGCATAAGACTTACAACTTTCCGATTTTGACTCTGTGATTTCTAGTGCCGATTTTAAGATAGCAACCATGATGCACAGAGGGGCCTTATTTCAAGCAATAGTTTGGCCTCAAGGCGTAAGTCTAAGGCCTTATTTTTATCATTATTATTGTTTGCATTTTTTGAGTCTGTACTGATTGTTCCAGGTTTTGAACATGAGTTGATGACCAAGTATCTCCAAAATTTTTGCAGATTGTGGTAGCTTTTAATATTCTAACAATAGCACTCCTTTCTTGGTTGCAGTGACCTACCTTCATAAATTCACATAATATACATTTGCAACTTATGCAATATACACTTCGGGATGGCCTTGCTCACTTTTCTTAGGTTCTTTCTCTGTGGAGCTTCATAAATTTTTTGTTATACTCAGAAAACTCTATGTGCCTCAGCTATGGAGAACTGTGATCTCTGTGTCCTTGTCTATGCAAATTTCATGCTATTAACTTAGGTTCCCTTTCCATGTTGGACATTCTGGTAAATCTTACAGGTAAAAGTCAGGTGATCCCAGTGTTTACACTGGCCAGAGTGATTCCACATCGTGACTACTGAAAAATTCAATCGTTTTTTGTTGAATATGAACATGGAGATAAGAAATCCAGGTGTTGGGGCTGGAGGAAGGGCTCAGCGGTTAAAGGGCTTGCTTAGTAAGCGCTAAGTGCTAGGTACCTGAGTTCAATTCCCCAGCACCACATAAGCTGGGTGTGGTGGCACATGCCTGTAATCCCAGCACTCAGGAGGCTGAGACAGGTGGATTGCCCTGAGTCCAAGGCCAGCCAGGGCTCCATAGTGAATTCAGAACCAGCCTGAACTACTCAAAAAGAAAGAAAGAAAGAAAGAAAGAAAGAAAGAAAGAAAGAAAGAAAGAAAGAGAAAAAGAAAAAAAGAAATCCAGATGCTGATTGTGGGCTTGAGAATTAGCCCTCTACTAGCATGGTAATAACAATGTCATTAGGCATTCTCTGAGCCTATCAAAAATCTAAATCCAAAATGATCATTCAAACATAGTAATTGATACCTGTTCAAATAAAATGTCTATATCCCAGGTGAAGTTAACAACACCATTCCCTGATTACTTAGTGCTTTTTATTTATTTTATATTTTGCCCTTAACATGTTGTATTCTTTTGTGAATGTCATTTTTACTCCCTAGAAATTTTGCTACATGGGATATTTACTTACAATGACACTTATGTCTGCATTTGACATGGAAGTGAAAATTAAATAAATAAGAGCTGGAGGAATAGCCTACCTGCTAAAGCACCTGCATAGCAAGCACAAGGCTTTGAGATCAATTCCCTAGGACCATGTAAATTGAGCTTGGTGCTGCATGTCTATAATGTTGATAATCCCAGCACTTGGGACCCTGTAAGGCTGAGGAAGGAAGTGGCAGGAGTCCAAGGCTAGTCTGGGCTACAAAGTGAAGTCAGGACAATCTAGGACTACAGAGCAAGATCCTGCCACAAAAATAAATAAGGTCATACTAAATGTTGATGTTATCAAAGCTTAGCTTGATCAACATCAGAAGTGAGGAAGTCTGAGGCCATCCGCTGGCAGGTCACCATGGCCCCTCACACTGTGACTGCTAACACAAATATTACATAGTGGTAGTGGAACAAAGCGTGAAACACGCATCATTCTGTCAGGAAAAAAGAAGTTCTATTGATCTACTGTAAAGCAGTTTATTTAATCTGCTCTTGTAAGCTTGGAAACAGCCTGTAAAAATGTAACAGCTTGCATATGCATCTATGACAACCCCTCCCCTACACCTACGAGTTCAAAGAAACTATGGGTCACCATATTTCATGATTAGTACAAACTTATTGTTATGCTGTCCCCTATAATTTAAAAAAATATCTTGTTATTGTTTGTTTGTAGCTGCTTGCTAACAGCTTGGCTCTGCTTCTGTAAGCTGCGTTGCCTGCTATTTCCATGCTCCTTTCTGCTTGATCACAAGATTTGTGACTATTCGTCTAAGCAACGGGATGTGGCTTTTTCCCTTATAAGCCTGACACGGGGGTGGGGTGGGGTGAGGGTGCTGCTCAACTCAGCTCCACAACTGAGTGAGACAGCCACTGGCCAGCTTACAACGAAGCTTACACTAATCTTGACAACCAGGAAATTTTCCTAAAATCTCTTTTTCTTCCTCTTTTTTTCTCTCTCCCCTCCTCTCTCCCTTCCTATCCCTGGCTTCCTTATTATTACTTGAGTAACTTTTAGTCACTTTCTAAGTAAATCCAAGCTTTTCCTTGCACGTGCCTGTTTTTATTGCCAATACCACGATGCCACGTACTATGTGAGCTATTGAAAGCTTCATTGTAGAAGGTCAGTATCCAGGAGGCGTGCGCAAACCTGGTGAAGTCTACAGGACAGATTACGGAAGTGTGTAAAAAGGCAAGGACCCGTGTTTCAGGAAAGGAGGCCAACAAGATTGGGTGTGGAACAAGGTTATTTTATTTGTTTGTTTGTTTGTTTGTTTGTTTGTTCTTTCCAATAGTTCTCGTTAGAATTCAGTCCAGGAGACCTACTCTGTTCTCTGATGGCAGCAGGTCCAATGATATAGACTTCCTACTGAGCCACACATCTTAATACATCCCAGCCTCTCCCTACAGAATCACCCTGCGGAACAAGCCTCACCATTATGAACCCTTGAGGACGCGAACAACCAGCTGCAGCCTTCCCCACTACAATGTTTCAGTCTCCCCAACCCCGCTTCTGTGTCAGGCGAGCTCCTCTGGACTCCGGAGCGGTGGCTGAGACACCCTCTATCCCGGCACTATAATAATGCGGTGATTAAAACTGAGTCTAGGAAAACAAATGGATAAGGATTCAAACTCCCTCTTTCAACATTGAAAAAAATTGTCTTAGACTTTCCAAAAAGAAAAACTGTTTCCATATACAAAATGGAGTTTAAACCGATACCTGCTTCATGAGATTCTTGTGAAGCTCACACATTATCAGGGAAGTAAAGCCTTTGAACAGAGGATCTAACACACAGGAGAGATGTGATGTTATCTGTTGCATCTGCCCTGACCACTGTGAGCTGGAAATATTTCTTATTGTCTTTAGTTCTACATGTAAGAACTTTTCCACTGACTGTCACCGTGCCAGAAACATGGTAACGACTCAGTATTTGTTTGACGAAACAAGACAAGCTTTACTTTAACACCATCTATAAACTCTGTGAGGCAGCTTGTCACATTGCTTCTGTTTTGTTGTTCAGGCATTGAGCACAGGAGGGGTGAGGCTAAATCTCCTCCCCCTCCTAAGAAGCTGACTACTTCTGACAGCAGACTTTCTGAAAGCAAAGCCTTGGCTATATCTAATCTGCACAGCAAGTTCTCAGCGTGGAAAAGTTGCTTCTGACAGATTTCCTCATTAGCTAGAAATGTCAGACATGGTGTTTAGGCTTGTCATAATTTGTACCTTAATGCATCAAGAAGTTCACATTTTGCCCCAAACAAAAGCCATGACTGTGATCTTGTGACAACCTAAGAAGTTTGGCAAATAACTCTCTGCTGATGCATGGGGGCATCTTGTTTCCTACAAATTGTAGTGAATGGCTTGAGTGGAATGCAGCTGGTACTGTAATAATTGTACCTGTTCTGAATGGAGACAGATTATTTACAAAGAAGAAAAAAGTCAGTGAATTTTATTGTCCTAAAAATAGCTAGCCCTTTCTCACAGGAAGGCCATAATGAATTAAGGCAATTTAAGCAACTATCAGTAAGAATCAAGTCATATTCTCTCTTGGAAATTGAATATATTAGTCAAGCAGGAAGATTTTTGCCTTTAATTTTAACCGAGACTATCAGGTATCAAGTATTTGGCTTGCTCCATTCTAAACTGTCTCTTGATAGCTAGGGCACTATTCGAATTTCAAGAAAGTCTGCTTTCTCTCTGAAAATGATGGTTATTCAAAGGAGAACGCGCCCTTTTCTGTCTCATAGCTTTCTGCGAACACAGACATCATATGTGTTACATTATGTTGATTCATATGCCACTACTAATATTTAACCTATTAAATATGAGGTTTACATTTTTTCACTAGAAAATCTGTCTTTTTGACACTTTATATCATCCTTATTTTGATAGTGCAAGGAATGAAAAAATTGTTTAGAAAGCTTTAAAATAACCAATCATAAAGTCCTATTTACAAGACTATCCATTTGTATATATATTAAATAATATATTATTGTACTAGTAGACTATAATATATGTATATATAAATCTACAATACATAAATGAGTTTATATAGTCAAATACAAATAAATGAGAATGTGAGGAATGTAAATATATCTAGAATGTCTCCAGATGCATCATTGTATGCTAGGTGCTCTTTTGAAAACCTTCTTTGAATATGACCTCATGGTTTTGACAATTGGGAAATGTTACACTAATAATGAGAAAAATAAATAAACAAATAAACAAAAAATGATCCTCAGTCAAAGTTTTACAAGTTAGAGAGTATAGTAACCTAGGAAAATGTGGCACAATATCCTTCCTGTGAGAGACTTGTATGACAAAAAAACTAAAATCTAAGCTAGAGAAAATTCAGACATTGTAAAAGACCAAATGGGTGTGAAAATTAGAGTTAGAGGGATGGGGGTGGGGGGAGGGCCAAAATAGGAAGGGAAAGGGATTTTAATGTTGATATGACACATGTATGTGTAAAGAGAGATGGCAGAGATCAGGGAGATCATCTCTGTGGGGATGGGAAGGGGGGCTTGAGATGGGATAGTAAACATGGAAGCAGAAGGGAAAGAAGTAAAAACACTTAAATGTGATATGTGTGGACACTAGTTTCCCAAAAGGTTATTACTATCTCTAAAACATACTAATAACACCAGTAAATATGTAAGGCACTAAATTCTACTTTTACATTCTTCAGCATAGTTTACATTTTACTAGTACTAATGTTATCATTTGTGCACATAAAAACAGCAGCGGGAATATTATCAGATACTTTTGTGACTATACAGTAGCAATGGCATGTGCCAGTGCAACATGACAACCTGCCAACCCCCCCCCCAGGTGACACCAAAAGGAACTCACAAAATAAACTGGAATACAACCAGAGAATAGTTCTGTGTACTCACAGCAGTGCTATAGGTGTTAAGGAAAGTACCTTGAAACAATGCATGAATGATACTGTCATTCTAATATTAGGGCAGGGGAGGGGAACAGAGACGAGAGAGAGAGAGAGAGAGAGAAGAGAGGGATTTTCTGTCTGTTGTGCAAGTTACCTCATTGTGGTGATAGAGTGTGTTATAATGTATGTTCTCTGTCTCTATTATATGTAGATAGATAGATAGATAATACACACACACATACACACACACACAGATTGAATTTTCAGCAAAATCATCTTCATCTTCCTTTCAGTATTGTCATTTTTTTATTCATCTAGGTTCAAACATGCAAACAAAAATGTATTTGTCCAAAGGACCTTGGATATCTGTCACTTAGCTTACTGTGAGAGTTCATAAGCAAAGATTCCTAGCTGTCATTGATCTCAGCGTATAGTCCTTTACAGTTATCTTTATGATAGTAACTAGTGTTACAGGTCAAATGGAGAAGACAGGCATAATAATAATAATATTTTAATATTCTTAAATTCTATTGCATTCAAGATTTCCTCCAATGTTAAAAATTGAATTGTAAGCATGTATTTTTATGGAATTGATATAGTTCATTTAATTTATGCTGCAAAGAACAAGAGAAACAAAATGTCTCCTATATATTGGGTCCTTTGTGTGTAATTAATATGCATTGCCTGACTAGAACAATAGAAGTAAAATATTATCATCCCATTATAAAAGTAACTGAAATACTGGGAATTAGCATCTCAAGATTACCAAACTACTAAGAAGTAGGTCCAGGATTGTTGTTTAGGTTTGACTTCCATGTATTAGCTATTCAACAGTGATGATCAATTGGACTAATTAGGAAACCAAGGTCGTACTAGATTCACAGACAATCATGAGTTTTCGTTTAAATAATATAACACATTACGATAACAGCTAGCCTTACAGAAAATACAGGCAAGTTTAAATCCCAGTTCTTGAACTTCTCTGTTTATGAGACCTTGGCAAATATCCGATCTTTTTGTATGTCAGTTTTCCCATAGGCAATCCTTTAAAAACTATAATAAACTAATTCCATTATAATATTTTTAAATTCACTGTATTTTCTTTAAACATTATTTTATTAACCTTTACCACCCTCCCTTTACAAAATAAAGATTTCTGAAATCAAAAACTTATGCTTCATGATTTTAATAAAATTTTACCGTTTGGGGGAAAAAATGAAAGAAAGAAAATACAGGCAAGTAAAAAACAAGAAAAAGTTCTCAAATCTGGACACTCAAAGAAAAATACAGTTAACACTTACTGTATAATTATCAACCTTGAGTTATGCCTACAAGACACATTTTGCAGATAAAATAAGGTAAATGAAAACGTATGTTTCAGTCATTTGATCTTGAATAATTCTCTACCTACAAGGACTGTGAATAATTTGATCGCAGATGTTCAGAGGAGTCCTTCATGTCCTCAGGGAAAGCTGTCACCTGCAGGGGAGTCTGCCACATCATTCCCCGCAGGTATGACAACCACTCTCCCTACATTCACATCTGTTTAACATACTTCTTAGCTTCTACTTTTAACTTCAAATTCAGCTGACATGCTGATAAGACGGCTTTGGACTTAGTTAATTATACTATCTATCCTAAAAGCAAGTGTAGTTAATGAGGGACCTCAAATCATTGTTCACTCATCAAACACCTTATTACAAAGCTTGCTAGTAGTATTCTAAAATTAAGTCAATTAAGAGTAGAAACTTTAAGATGAAGGGTGAAAGATTAAAATTTTAAATAGACAAAGTCTATTTTCATTCCTTAGAACAGTTGTGGGTAAAGTTCAAGGTAAGAATTAATGCAAGAACATAGTTATTTTACAAGTGTTTCTGTTTCCATATGTATGTGTGAGACGGCAATGGCTGGATGACCTCGAGTGAGTTACGACAGGATGTCTATCCCTGCAAGCAGCAGGTAAGTGCTGAATCACATGAGGTAAGCTGAGAAGATTTTATGAAAGCAATTCCAATATTATTTAAGTCACTGCCTGACAACGTCCCCAAAGATCCAAAACTTTTCTTCTTTGACATCTTGCAGCATAACTGGCAGGTTTATAGGCATCCCAGGCAGACTTGCATTACAGGTTATCTTAGTTACTTTTAATTTCCATGACAGAAATACCCAACATGCGCAATTTAAGGAAGGAAAGATTTACTTTAGCCCACAGTTTCAGGTCACACGCCATTCATGGGCTGCCAGAAACAGTGGAAACAAGTGGCAGAGGCAGTGGTGAAGGCAGCTGCACAGCACATTGCGAACAAGAATTCTGACGGGAAGGGAGGAAGTTGGATTTATCCTTCCAGGTCCGGTTCCAGTGATCTGACCCTTCTGGGTCCAGGCTCAGTGTTCCACACCTTACAAGTTTAAGTCTCTAATACATCACATACCTGCAATCTATAAACCTCCACATGCCTGTAATCTAATGCACACGCCTATAATCTACCACATGCCTGTCTTCTACTACATACCTTTAACATACCGCATGCTCATAATCCACACCTCCAAACAGGCCTCACTCTTCTACAGGCACATGAGTCTTTAGATAACACATAACATCCAAATAAATGAGGCTTTGGGGGCACACCCAGATCCAAACTGCAATTGAAGGCCTTTAGTTGTTCATGTGTAATGGTCAGTTTTATGTGTAAATTTAGCTAAGAAATAGAACCGAGTTTTTTTACAAGTACTAATTTAGGTATTGTGGAAAGTGCTTCAGATGTGATTAACTGCTACAAACAATTAACTTTCATGTTAAGCAGAACATCAAAGGTAATCTGAGTCAAACTTATTACATGAAAAACCTTTAGAACACACATGATGATTTTCTCAGGGAAAAAAAGCATATCAATTTAAGAGTTACAGAATTAATTTCTGCATCAGAGTTTACAGTGTGTTTCCCAATGGTATTTCCTTTGAAATTTCTGCTTCCGTAACCAACGCTCACCATTTCATAAGCAAACTTTCAATAAAGCCCTTTGCGTATGTAGATTTTCTTTGGTTCTGTTATTTTTCTCAGATGAAGACAGGTAAACCACATGTTTCTTTTTATCAGGAAGAAAAGCTGTACCAGAAAGTCACACTCAGAAATATTCCTCTGCCAATATAGTGGACAAAATTTTGTCATCTATTTCCAGCTTTGGACTTGTGGCAATCCTCCTGCCTCAGCCTTTCAAGTGCTAGAATTACGAATGTGCACTACCGTGTCCAGCTTCAGGAAATAATCATTATGAAAGGCAGAAAGTGGTGTGTACCTATCAAGATGTTTCCCCAATCACAATGAGTTGCAGTGAACACAAGACAAAAAAATACCCATTTTGTTACATGAACATAAAGAAGCTAGGAACAGTGAAAATCTTTAGAAAACTGCAAGCACCCCTTTTCCCACTCCAAAGTTAACATTGTATAGCAGAATAGTGAGTAGGCCCAAACATCCCTAGGTTCCAATTCAGGCTGCATTTCGAATCTTTACGGGAATGTGGCTCTGGCCCCTGACCACTCTGGCCTTCTGTTTCAGCATCATTAAAATAACTGGCTTGCGAGGCAGAGAGTGGGGGAGAAGCATCTACCCAAGGCCAGGTTGGCCCAACTGGCAGCTTGAATTAAGTAAAGGGAGGAAGAAAACCCATTTTTATAGCTTCTTCCTGAAAGATATTTGGCCTTGCCTGTGTGCAGGCATCAGCTTGCCCTTCCTCGCTTAAATTCTGTCTGAAACGGGGTGAGCAGCCTCCGGCATATTTTCCACCATTGCCAGCTGCTTATGACCGGACTCTGTGAGACCTTCTGAAACCGTGAGCTCAATAGACCTGTCCTTCCCTAAGTCGTGCATGGCAGGTACGCTGTCACAACAATGAATAAGCAACTAAAACACTCTACTCAAACTCCGCTCAGCGTTTCTCTATCTTCCCGACTCCTTGTCACCGCCACTCGCGCTCTATACAGACCTCTGTCACAGCACGGGCGGAGACCTCAAGCAAGCACGCGCTGTATCTGGGTCCCCTGTCCCACGTATCAGAATCAGGATGCACTTCTTGACCTTTGCCCTCAGGGCCCACTCCACGCTACCACAGCTACTTTGGCCATTTTGCTAAGATTAATACTGGACTCTCACAAGTCCATTCTACTGTTTTATTGTCTGCCTGCTAATTTTAGCCATTACAGGTGAAATTAAAAAAGAAATGAAACCCACAAGCCTCAAGCATTCAAACTCCATGTTATTTGCTATTTCTTTTTCCAAAAAAAATTGACAATGTGCCTGCTGAAATCTGTTCTTTCTAACAGATCCCAGTGAAACTTAATATTACATATTTTACGACACTGCATAGGAAAAAAATAGCACAAGAAAATCAATTACCTTGTTTCCCTTTGCAGAAAATCACTTTCCTAGACCTTAATTTTGCAAGCCCGGCCATCTGTAAGTGAGCATTAACTACCATGGATGGCTGAGCAATGGCTCCCCAAGGAGATCCAGGTGCCTTGGAGCCTGTGGGTGACTGAGTTACTAAGAAGGAGAAACTGACTTTGCAGATGTGATTAAGATTTTAAAAATTTACTGAGACCATGTAGTTTATTGAAGCCAAGGAGGCATTATAATTGTCTTTCTGTTGTGGAATCAATCATTATTATTTTAAATAACTTTCTTCAGGTTTCTGGACCATGGTAGCTATGTGGCCCTTTGGGACATGTATTAGTGACCTATGCTGCATAACAATACTTCTACATGGAATGTCATGAAACAACAAACTTGTGTACTTCTGTAGATTGTATAAAACAAGAAATTTTTGAAGGCTTTAGTTTTGGGTTCTTGATGGTTTTGCAGTGAAGATGCTGGCCTAAAATTGCTCCTTTGTTTTCTTTCTCGTTCTCATGTGTTTCTGCAATTTATTATAATTTTCTCTCAAAATTATTATTAATGAATCATTTGTATGCTGTTCTTTACGAAAAGATTGGTTTTCATAAAGCATGGTTGAAGACAACCTCTTAATTCATTTCTGTAAATGCCCACCGCTGGCAACGTGTCTCTGACGCCTTATGTTCTTTATTTTTCCAATAAGTGTTTAACCCTCCTACGAGGCCACGTGACTTGTGTGCTTATGCATTTGTTATTTTCTGTCTATCTCCAACAACTCGTACTGATCAAATTAGCCAGAGCAGTGTCATTGTCTGTTTTGTTTAGATGCAGCTACATACACTATAATCTCCCCTTTAATTTGAGGATATTAGAAATTTCTCTTTAAAGGTGATATATCATGTAAAAATAAAAAAGGGACCATTGAAATATCATTACTGTGAAGGCGTCATGAGTCCAATCACAACTCAAAAGGAAGCTGAGACTTCACTGATACCAAAGCTTTAAAAACTTTATAACTCAAAAACAAGTAAGACAACGTGATCCTGTCTCAAAAATAAAAGATATTTGAAAAGTTAATGTGGACAAGCATCAACTCTAGCCCATCAGCCAATGGTGCTGAGCAGAAAACTAGCAACCAAAAGTCTTTCCCAGAATCCCTGATCATAAGATGACAGCCACTTTGGTGTCTTTGCAGAGTGAAATCTGCTTGCAAGTAATAAATTACAGAACAGTTAGAGCCCCTAGTCATCTCTCCTTCCAAACTATCCTACTCTGAGTATAGGACTTACCTGATCTAGGAGTTGAGTATCAGGCTGAGGCTACAGTTCAATGGTAGAGAACTCACTTGCTACTTACAGGGTCCTGAGGTTTATCTCCAGTACACAAACAAATGAAATGGTGACAGTAGTGTGTTTCTGACTGTTAAATATTGAAGTCTCTTTTTTAAAAAATTTCTCTTTTCATTTTCAAACATTGTCTTTCTGAATTTATTTAATGAAAGATTGATAAAGAATGCATCATCAAGTAAATATCCCTGGCCTACAGGAACTTACATCCAGTACCTATCACTGAAGATCTGATGGTAAGTACAATGTGTTTCAAAAAAAAAAAAATTGTGGTAAGGATTCAGGAAGTATAAAGGAGTGTTTCAAACTTCTTTTACTTGAAAATTGAAGGCTACTTTAAAGTAGATTTCTGACTTGACCTCCTATTATCCAGAAAGCCAGTAGTAAAACATTCCCCAACTTTCGTAATTTTTACAATGAATACTCATTGAACTCAAATTGAGTGGGAAATTTAGTATTTCCCGCATTAGTTATAATCCTCTCTAAGTGATGAAATGATGAAGGATGATGTAAAATAAAAAGTAATAAAATGTCACAACATTTTTATTAGGAACATGTTGACTAGGTTGATAATAATTCAGTGATTCTGGCTTGTTTTATTCCAGTTCAGTCCACGCTTAGAACCTGTCACCTAGAAAACACTCAATGTGTAGTCAAGTGCCTCTCTTATACCCCACTAGCTTATGTCTGCAGAGTCAGCAACAGAGTCTCTGTCTTTCCGGTATAAGTCCACGTTCTTGTCAAGGTCAGATCCACAGGGAGTAATGTCCTTTATGAGTAACCCAAATACTTTTGATTTTGGAAATCAGTTACTTTTTTAGGCTTTATTCCTACTTACCAAGGAAGGTAAACCAATTACCAAAGCAATATTTTATTAGGTTCACACATTCTGCACATGCAGGACAGGATGGATTATTGAAGTCATATCTACTTGAAGCAAAAAAAAAATCCATTTTCTAGTTCTGTCTATCAGATTTCTAAATCTGCAAAGCTCAGATTTTATTTGACACTATTCTGAATTCCCCCATATTAGTTCTTCTGTCTTCTTCCCTAGCTTATACAATGCTCACTATGCAACTAGTTGTTTTTCCTGAAATATTGACATTTGATAAATTTCCTTTTTTCTTTACTTGGGCCATACCTCCATCACTGATTTTATAGTGACTTGCCTACCCAATAATTATGTATTAAACACATGCTATTTGTAGGCTCCAAGTTTGAGCTCAGTGATTCAGAACAGAACAATACATCAGTTAGCTGTTTGTAATAAGCCCTATGGTTTCCATAGCCAGGATCATTGCATTAATGAAGATCTATTTCATTATTTCTTATTAAAATGTCTTTAAAACCCATTCTGTCTGCTTACTTCCTCCCTGGTTGTAGCCTCTTCTATAAACTGGCATGAGACTTTCAGTAACCTACATCTAGATTATAAAATGTAACCGTACTAAATGTTGGCTTTTTAACCTCATCTGACTCAATTCAAGTTTCCTCAAACAGAGTGGAATTTCCTGTTTGATTGCTATTTAAACTGGCTTCACCTTAGGCTCTGGTTCCAACCTTTGCCCATTCAATCACTACTGCATTGTTGCAGACATATTTTTAGTGGTGTAACAAGGGTACCGATTTAGTGACTGTTTCCAGCAGAAAAAATGCACAGCTTGACAAGTCTAAATGATAGTCATCCCTGACTCCTCACAGTATAATCATACAGTACAATCATGCTTTAACTCTTATCAAAAATGATAAGAGTATTGGGTTTTCAGTATAAAATAGATATTATTAGAATAAAAAAGAAAGTGAGAGTTCAGATTCTGGTCAAAGAAAACCATTTAGGTCCTTAAAATTAAAAAAAAGAGCTTGGGTCATCACAGTTCTTAATAGAATGTCAATACTACCCAATTGCTTTTACTGGAAACAAAGGCATTTACTAGGTATTCCTGAGACATGCATTTTATTTTATGTTGTCTCCAAAGAACTTAGTGGTGTCTCCATGCCACATACTTTGAACAATCTTTCTTGTGTTCTAATGGAATCAAGCTACAATCAAATCTTAAAATTGGCCGTCAGCTCTCTCGTTACCTGGTCTCTGCTCCAGTTATTCCATCTGAAATGTGCCCTCTGCCCTTCCTTCTGATGAAACTTCCACTCTTAATGGAGAAAATTTGTTATTCGATAAAATCACTTTTGTCTTGAAATTGTTCTTGTCTTTCAGGCAGAATTAGTTGTCACCTGTTCCCTGTCTTCGGGTCCACCTTTTACAGCACTTTATTTGAACCCTGATTGCACCTGGTAAGTGTCTGTTTAGATTGCTCTTTCACTACAGATTGAACTTGTGGAAAACAATTCTCCCTTCTCCACCTTATATCTCTAATACCTAGACATGTCTGTGAATACCGGGTCTTAATAAATGTCGATCGAGCTAATATCATCAAAAACAAAAAGGAAGAAATGAACCATTCGAAAAACATCTTGCAAGGAAAAGTGATGGAACACCTTGTCAGGCATTCTGTGAAAACAAACTAAACATTTGTAGGGGAAAAAAAAATAACATTCTCTTCCAAAAACGTATTCTTAGTTATCCATGTTTTATGTAGAGTCCTCACCCTTGTGGACCTTGTGTTTCTCAAGTAGAATCAAAGTGAGTAGTGACAACACACAGATGAGATAAACTCCCTGCAGCTGACATGGCCTTTCCATCCTTCACTTAACAGAACATGCACCAGGACCCAGAATGCAGCCACCGCGGAGCTGAAGGTGGACATCAACGTAAGACCGCACGGTACCATGGGAAGATAGGCAAAAATGTAGGAGATTGTCAACTTGAGGGAGCCCCTGCTATTCGGGAGTAATAAAAGCTGTGTGAACAGGAGCTCAACAGCTGGTGAGTCCCAGCAGGCCACAGCTGCGCTCCCGGGCCCTTCTGGTTCCCTGGGCTCCTCGGTCTCTTTGATCACTGATGCTGCTGTAATTTTTATTTGAAGCACGGCTTTCATTTACTCCTGAGAAACAGATTTTGTTTTTCTTTTCTCCTCCCTCGTTCTGATTTTCTCAAGAGCTAGAGAAAGCGATGTTAAATTCTCGTTTCGCCACTGCTGGATCATGTCAGCAAATTGTATTTAAGTTTTTACGATGACCTTCTTTGAAATCTATGACGGTGTCCGCCGTCCTCCCCTCCTCCTTTCATCACACTCTTCTGCTTTCTGACTTACTTGAGTACCACCGGGCCGTTTCCCAGGCAGCATCGCCAGTCCCCCTGCCGCTTTCTGCCTCTAGTTTTTTGCATTCATGTTCTGGCTCTATACGAACTGTCCTGTTTCACTCTCCATTTAACACTTCACAAGATACAAAAATTTTATAACTGTCTGATGTATGTTGTTTAATATTTGAACCTTCCTAGTAACGTTATTTTTTAAAAAGCAATATCAGTTTTAGTAACTCCATTAATAAGTTATCAATAACCCTAGAGTAGAAATCATTTATGGTAAGTTTGAAAAAAATCTCAGATAATCGTTTTTATTTTTTTAGAAAACAGTAAACTTAATATTTAAAATTAGAATTCTTCTAAATCAGACTTGTAATTAGGAAAAATTAGAATAATATTTCCAGGATGAAAAGAATGTAATTGAAATATGAAAATATATGTAATTTCAGGTACCTCTATTGAATGCTTGTTAAGGATAATGTTGATTAAATGGATTTCTGTGATAGTAGCTGTCATGTGAATAAAAGATGAACCAATATAATTTGGGAAAATTAAATGAATAATGGTTCAGGATGCATTAATCTCTCTGAAATTTCTTTTTTAATAATCATCTGCTGTTAAACATCCTGAAGACAGCAAAAACAGGGAAATATCTAGAATCTTGTTCACACTCACTTATGGCTAGCCTAAATCATGTTAATATATTTTTAAAAATTAATAACTCAGTTCTTCCCAGATCATTTTGTGTATCCCACAGGATATGTACATTTTTTTCCAAATGCAGAATTTTGTGGGTTATACCTCATCATATTATTTGAAGGAAAATTAGCTTTCAACAAGTACCATGCAAGTCTTAAGTTCTGGGACTACACAGAGAGAAGACAGCAAAGTTCAAAGAATTGTGATAGGACTGGGAGTGTAGGTAGGTCACTGTTACATTTGCTTACCTTATTCAAGGCCTTGGGTTTAATCACTAGTGCCACAAATTCAAGGGACTATGTTGTTTAATAGAAGTGTGTGTACTATTAGCAAGTCAAAAGACTCTTCTGTTTCTACTTCTTAGTCTAGAAAATGGAGGTGGTTCCCAACCTTCCAGGATTGTTTCAGGGTTCAATTATATTTTTAATATTTCACATGTTCAGTTTTAGGTAGAGATTACATGGTAAATGAAACATTCTTGTTTCCTTCTTGTGCTCCATTTTGGTATAAAACGAGAGAAAAACACTTAAGCTAGAGAATTATAGATTATCTCAGGGTAGGGGAAGAGAATATTATGTCACTATATTTGGGGACAGATCAAAATGTCTTCAAGAAAATTATATATTTGCAAAAGACCAAGTATGAATGCAAGAAGTATTTTTTAATATTAGAAATACATTTTTATATAGAAAAATACATAATCTTATTTTTGGCTGAAAAAAAGCAAAATGAAAAACAATGTTCATTTGGAATTTAAACTTAAGCTCAGTTCCATCAGACCCTCAGGACAACAGACTGAGTCTGAGAACATTTTTCTTTCTAAATAAAAAAGTTTTAAATTTTAAATGGAAATTTAAATTTTATTTTCTTAAATTTCCCCCACTTTTATATTTATATTCAAAGCACAATAGTTACCTTAAACTTAACAAATTTTTGCATGTAAACATTGCAACAACCTCACATTATTTCCCCTCCCCTCTCTCACCCACCTCCCCATGACCAGGATCTCACTTATTTTACTGTATTATTTATTTACACCCTGGGTTTCTCTTATTAGGGAAACTGCACTCCCAGACAATTTTAAAGACGAACTAAAAGTTCGTTTATGGGCTTGTTGGAATAGTGCTACTTGTCTTCCTGTACATTTCAGAAGTAGTGCAAATAGGATAGCCTCTCTCCAACCAGACACAGTGACTTACTCCAAAAGTCTTGTTTCACACAGGGGTCCTGAAAGCCAGCAGTGACTGCTTGGAACAACTCACTGAAAATAGGAAAGTGCACATGTGGGCTGTATTGAGATGTTTCCCCTGAGTATTATGGAGAAAAATAGAGCCTCCAGGACCTTTATTGCCCAGCTGTTCTGTATAAAATCTATTTATTGACTGTATTTCTTCTCAATCAGAAAATCTTGAGCTCCCTCTAACTCAGTTGTATCTATATTGTTCCATGTGGAAAAATAGCTGTTATTCATAATAATCATGGTTCATTTTTCCCCAGAAGAGATAATTCATCCCAGCCTCCTTACAATAGACTTACCAGGGCCTCTCCTGGTCACCTTGGTGGGATTCCACAGTACCTGGAAGTATCTCAGTGATGAAACAGCCTGGCTGATAGATTTATTGTCATTATTGGTTTCTTTCTCTTTCTAATCACGAAACTGGACTCTTAACAAATGAGGGTGATCTCCTCTGTATTCTAAGTGGTCATCCGATCATAGAGGACACACAAACAATAGGGCCTGAGGTAATAACAAAAAGTTGTTGCGTGTCACTCTGTTGAGTATGTGGTGGTGGTGAGAAGTTAAGAGGTAGTTTTTTGTAATTATGTTTTTAGTGTACCTCAGTGTAACTGTTGTTACCTTAAGATCATTTCAACAATACGATTTGTATAGACCAAGCTCTTTTTTCCCTCATTTATTGATATGTATAAGTGCAAAATTTAAGGTTTACAATGAAATTTAGCACTTAGTGCACCTACATATCTTGTCAAGGTGACAAGGACTTTCCCACTCTCCTTTTGTCCCTCCCCCTATCCACCCCTCCATCTCTCAAAAGACTAGAAATAAATATCCCCTTCAATCCAGCGACAACCCTCCTGGGAATATATCCAAAAGAGGCCAAAACAACACATAACAGAGATACGTGTATACCCATGTTCATAGCAGCACGGCCAAGCTCTTTTGTGACATCAGTTTTCCAAGAGGTTCAGTACAGCTGGAAAGCCCAAACTCAGAATGTGCTGTCCCATAGGCCTCACAATAGTTGTGTACTCACAATTTCACACAAACACCCCGCAGTCATTAGGCCACTGTGTCCACTTTCTTGCAGGTGTTCAGCATACCCTGACTGACTTACCTCACTCTCTGGATTCTCCCCTGCTGTCAAAGTGTCATTGGGAGCATATATTTGTTCAGATGTAAAGTCTAATTGCTACTTGTTTCTTCTGCATTTAACTACTTTCCTCCTTAACAGCAATTAAGAAATTCAGTATCACTTTTTATTTTCAAAGAATGTAAAGTTAATTTTATGTGTTTTGTCAATTATTTGTTCATGGTTTCACTGTTATATTTTCACTTTCACACAAGTATTACCATTTCGAATGAGCCACTTTTGAATGAACCAACTGTTAGTAACTTGAACTCGATATTTCAATACCTTTTTTTGTTAGACTAGCATATCCTTGTTATCACTCAATTATTTCCCCTTATTTTACCACGGGACCTCTTGTTATAACTTATTTGTTCCTAAGATTGATAATAAGTATATCTTGGACTAAAAAGAACATATTTCTGGGCTTGGCCAATAGCTCATTCATTAAAGCATCTACTTAGAAGGCACAGTGCTCTAGGTTCAATTCACCAGCACAACAAAAAAGATTAGCTAAGCATAGTGGCACACATCTGTAATCCCAGGACTTGATTGGTTGAGGCAAAAGGATTGCTGTGAGTTCCTGTCCAGCCTGGGCTCCATAGTGAGCTCGGGACCAGTATCTGGGTTACACAGAGAGACCCTACTTAAAGAAAAAGAAAACAGTTCTGTATTAGTAGTTGTTATGCATCCTTGGTCATCTGTTAACTCTTCCATTAGCATGAAATAGCAACTGTGTCCACAAGATTCTGACCTTCCCTTCTCCCCGGTGCTCCTTCAGCCTCTCTGCCTGTATGCCAACTGTTTGCACTTATCTTTGACAAAGAGCACCACCTTTCATAGGAAACCTTTGTCACCGGTGGTAGATTTAAAAAAAAAAAAAAACTGACATTCATTTCAGAAGGTCCATGTAGGGTTTTAGCTCATGCTGTTGAGCGTCATCTTGACCTTGATTGTTCAGCATCTTTACCCCCGTAATCCTTTTCTCACTGTCTTTCCTGGGTACTTCAGGATGCAGCATCAGATAAAAGCCTGCATGCTCAAGGTTTATCCAGCGCCTACACCTGTGTGCTGACTGTTTACTGAGCTTCTAGATTTGAATGCTTCCAATTTCCAGCAAGAGAATCAAGTTTCAATTTACTTTCACACATCCAGTCCTCTCCTGTCTCCTAGCTGACTCACAGTAACCTGACAACAACACACTATTAAGCATTAAGCTGTGTGAAACAGAAATTTCTAAGGAAAGTGAATATATATATATATATATACTTTGTCCAATTAATTGATAATAAAAACATGTCATTTCCAGGCATAATTCTGGATATTCTTAGCCCACTTATTGTCATGTGCCCTTCTTTGAGATACATTGATACCTATTGTCTTTTTTAAAGAGGAAGGCATAGCTAAGTCAATGATGCATGACAAAAGCCACATCCATCTTCATGCCAGCTTTGCCTGGCCTTCACAAAGGTGTTATCATAACCTGTTCGATTATTGAGCTCATTAAAATGCCATGAAAGCAAAATTAAACAGCCACAAACCTAATCACGGAAGCACCTGCCCAGAGGGGGCACTCGTTTCATCCAGCAATTTTCAAGTCTCTTTAATGTAGAAAAGAAGAGCTACTAATGCCGAAGAAGCAAGGCAAGTATAAAAGACGTAAGTTCGAAACCTCATTCACACTGCAACAGACTTAGCTGTTCAGACAGCCAAACGTAGGATTAACTCATGCAATTAGCTCTCACTTTTCTACTTAAATTTTCCACAATTCCTGAGAACATGGTAGTAAAACGTTTCCTCCTTTATGTTAAGTGGGTCATTTGCATAGGTATCTTTGGTCTGAGGAGACACAGAGCCCTGGGACCCCTAGAAGCAAGAGATATCAGTAATGGCAAAAATGTCAAATACCTTGACAGTTACCACCTGCGGAATCAGAGCTGACTGCTTGGGTTCCCAGGGCTAATGCATCACCCTCTTTAGCTCAATAACCTAAATGCACTTTAGGGCTTTTCAATTTTCTCGAGGTACGCTTTTACATTACCAGATCTTGGCTCCTGCCTGAGCTCTGCTACTTAGCAAGGAGGTTCACCTCCGTGGGTTATTTCAGCCCCTTACCCACCAGCCCTCTTTGCCTTAAAGCTGTTAAACAACTTTTCTAGCTGCTGCACTGATTTATGATAAAAATCCAGAAAAATAATAAAATTGAAAGTGAATTGTGGCCATTTTATGGTCACGAATTATGAAGGAGTGTGTTAGCCCGAGAAGAATTCTATGGGAGTTTTGAAGGATGACAAATTGAAAAGCAGCTGAAGGACACAGGGATCAAGATGTTTGCTGCTATAATCGAATCACACAACAAGACTGAGGGACAAAATGGACTGCTAACAGCTTCTCTGCAGAATTAAAATTATATACCTATTCTTACATAGAACAGGAGGAAGGATCACTGATTTCTACTGGGGCAAATCCCTGATGGGACTACTCCATAAGCCATAGGAGATCAATTTGTAGCAGGAAGAAAGAAAAGACAGACCCAAGAGGAGTCTGCATGAGCCATTTGCCCCTAGCTTAACAATGAGATAACAAATGGGACAGAAAGAGTTACATATCAAAGCTTTTTATTAGTATTTCAAAGATGGAACTTTCTGATTTTTCTTCTAAGATACAAATGCACAGAAACAATAGAATAACCTAATTTCTAACTACCATTTATATTTTAGGTCTTTGACTATTTTCATATTCCAGACATATGTCAATGAAAATCAAAAAGTCTTTATGTATAGGGTATCAATTTTAAAAGTAACTCTAGAAATGTTTGGAGTAAAACTCTGACAATAATGTATGGTAATAGTAGATGCAATGTGGGCCAGCTTGTATTTTGAAATAGAACTTCCTGTAATATTTTTAGTCCTTCATGCTTTATGAGATACTGTTAAGTGATGGCATCTATTTCTTTTTGTCTTGAGCCTAAGAGACTCTGTGACTCTTTCAACTAATAGAATGTGATGAAAGTAGTTCCTGATAGTACATCATAAAAGTTAAGATGGTTCCTTGTTGGCAATGAAGGCAGAAGGTGGAAAAACTTCTGAAAGACAGCAAGAATGATTCATAAATTCCCAGCTCTGCGTATTTGTCATGGCAGTTCAAGTTCCCAAGTTTAGGCTGTGCATGGATTGGCTTGAGAGAACTTCAGAAGATCCTAGCCTCAGCCACCATTTGTCTACAACTGCCTGAGAGAATCTAAGTAAGAACTATCTATTTCTCCTAGCCAATTTCCAAAACTATTGGAGATAAGAATTGAGTGTTTGGTTCCACTGAATTTTCTTATAGTGTGCTACACAGAAAAAATAACTGAAAAGTACATTGGTACTTGATGGAGGAGCAATGCCTTAAACGCATATACCACACACACACACACACACACACACACACACACACTCAAAGATACATTAATAGGTCTGGCAAAAGGAAGCAAAGAAAGATTTCATTTTTGAGACAGGGTCTCTCTTTGTAGCCTGGTTCTGAACTCACTACGGAGCCCAGACTGGCTTTGGACTCACAGCAATCCTTCTGCCTCAAAGTCAATCCAGGTATTCTACTTTTAGGTTAATTAGAGTTTCATTTAATAAATAATTAACAAAATATGATTATGCAATTGTAAATTGTGAGTTTAGACACAACATTTCCTTGAGATAATTGTTGATGATTTACTTGGGCTACTTTTTTCTCTTGAATTTCCTCATGGTAGAGATACACCTTATTTGGACTCTTCAAATTCATTTTAAGGAGAATGCGTCATGTGCACACAATGAAAGTTCTGGATGAGAACAAAGTACACACTGGAAAAATGGATTAAAATGAGCCTGAATCACAATGCGGTGTTCATATTTTCTTATGTTGATGTTACCACCTTAACTAATATTTAGATGTTGAACAGAGTTTGTCTATCTGAAATAAACCTCATTGATCATTGGCAGAAATATTCAGTGTGCTGGTTATGAAAAGAAGAAAGGTGACCACTACCCCAGGAATGTTGGCATCCTTGAGAAGCTGGAAAGTGAATGAAAATGAAATTTTCTCAGAGAATCCACAGGACAATATAGACCTCCAGGCACCCTGAGATTTTTTAGTAAAATTCACATCAGGCTTCTAAACTACAAAATTGTCAGCTAATCATTTTGTTAGCTTGAAAATATGGGCTACTTCAATACACAAGCAATAGAAACGAAGACAGTATTTTATAACAAGTCTTTTCCAATGAAGGACAAAGATATACAACTGTAATTTCCTTAGGTAAGGGGGAATAAGGTGACAAAATAAGTCACGTCTAAGTATCATCTTTTGTGTAGCATTGTAAGTAGTGTCTCACTGGAAAGTGGATTATGGTCTCTACACATGATTGCCTTAAATAATGTAAGTGAATGAATACATTTATGTACATAGTTTTCTATTCTCTACTTGTATTCACATGGCATTAATCTTGTACTCTTCGAATAAGAAAATATTATTTAGGCTAACCCAAGCAACTTATAAAGTGCAATTGTACAAATATTCTACATACCATGTATTAGTAGGCAGCTCATAAAGCATTTCTACCCCATTCACTTGTTAAAAGATAATACTATTAAAGACAATAAGCAAACTAGAATGTTGCATTTAAGGAATACATGTTGCAATGCACATTTCCAGTAAGCGCATCCTGCAAAATTAATATTAAGGAATATGGAGTAAATCAAAATGGTACCTGTTTCCAAGTATTACTGAGCTCTTTCTATGCACTGGACCTGGACATGCCAAGAAGAATACGACAAAGACTTGAATGTTGAATAAATCTAAGTCTGATCTAGCAAGTTAGAGAAATATCGTCAAATGAAATATAAATTGAAAGTATTTAAGCATATGTGATGAATGATAATAAAAGAATGGATCAGCATAAAGGAGGGAAGTGGCAGGAAGTGAAGCACATAGTCATTACGAGACATGGTTTTAAAAAGCCTCATCATTTGGACTACCAAGCTTGAACTGTTTTATGTAAGGCACGTCTACTAAGTAATACCAGTGTATGTACAGGTTGAAGAATGTGGGGTTTTTTGCTTCAACTCCACACACACAAACACACAAAAACGATTCTATGATCCTTCTGAAGGATGAACACAACGAAACTACATTTCTCTGTGTCAAAAAATCATGAACTTATGCACAGTATAAAACACGATGTGTATATCACAAATGTATCACACCCCCATGCACTCACACAGGCATGAGTGATTGGGTTCATGCTGAGTGAAATTCGATTCCATGCTTACATGAGTATAGACCATAAATCTAAACATGGTCATTACTCTGGTCCTATTCAGATATTTTCCCAGATTTTTCACTTTCACATTTTATATTATTATGATGAACATCTGTTTATTTGATATTTCTAATCAGGTTTTACAAATAAAGTTGGAAAGATGCACACATTGAAGCCCAGCTCTTGACTTCCCTACTGCCCACATAGCTTTCGAAGCTGTTTGATGACATAGTAACAAAGATAGAAGAGCTGGAAATCAGAGACTGAACATTGGGAATCACTTTCTGGCTGCACCCCGAGTTGCTGCTAAAAGAATGCAAAAAGATAAATTGTGCAGTGAAAAGTCACAGAACTAGAGACCCGGGAATCTGTTTCCTTAAGCAGATGTATAAAGAGACCAAAGCAAACACGTATATGCAGCACAAGTTCATCTGTTTGCTAGATGCTAATGAGAGATTTCTCACACACAAATATCCTTTGCTCAACACTGCGAAGGTTCTCCTGTTTTAATTTTCTCAACAGACCTTGGAAAAATAGAACGAGGAGAAAGGAAAGAAAGAGGAAGAAGAGAAGAGGGAGAAAGAGAAGGAGCAGAAAAAGATAGCAGAATCCTGGCAAATATTTAGAGAATCTCTCTCTCTCACTCTCTCTCTCTCTCTCTCTCTCTCTCTCTCTCTCTCTCTCTCTCTCTCTCTGCGATGTGTGCATGCATCTCAGAGGCTGCAGTTGGGCTGTGTCCCCGGCTCATATTTCTATTTTTGATTTTGATACAGGATCTCACTAAGTTGCTCAAGCTGGGTTTGGCCTTGTGATTCTCCTGTCTCAAAGGCCTGCAACATTGGACCCAGCTATTACTTTGGATCTTAGAAAGAATTCACATTAAAAGTGAGCATGTCAGTGTGGACTACCGTGCTAAAAGAATTAGAAGAAATTAAGCACTATAAAAGTGAGATAAACCAGTTTGTTTTTAAAAGTATAAAGGAAGCCTATGTGTTTCAAGTTTCTAGAGTCTGAGAAGTCCTAAATATTGGAGGCAGTGCTGGGAGCTACTGGGCCTCTCTAGGGACCTTCTTGCTCCATTGTCATACGGCAGAGGTGGCAGCCGGCAGAGGTGGCAGCCGGCAAGGAAATGAAGCGCCTTTCCTATTCAACTTCTCATACCATCACGAAGGCTCCATTCCTACTACCTCATTCAACTCTCACGAACTCTGAAAAGCCTCATCTTTAAAAACCACTAACGCACATGTTTGTGGATTAAGTTTTCAACACATGAAATTTCAGGGACACATTTAAACTACCCCAAGAAGTAAGGCACTGGAGCTTTTGAGGAGGTGAACTTTCAGCTACTGGTAAGGGATACATGTATTTTTCATGCCCAATCTTTATGTAAGAAGCATATGCCTATCTATTGTGGTGAATCTTTACTAAATCCATAATAATTAGGATCATATAAAACGTTTGAGTCACATATTTTCAAATGTGGACAAAGTTTTCAAAAGCAAACCTTTGTAAAATTTTTTTTAAAAAGCAACAGTCTGTCATTCAATATGTTATTTGTTATAAATCTCTCAATGTCCTGTGATATCCTGCTAAAGGCATTATACTTACTATGCAGTTATTATGACAAAGCGCAACATGACTTTATACTGAACCACAATATAAATTGATAATTTCAGTTTAAATCATTTTTACATAAAGGAGACTAAAATGAACAGGCCTCATTTTACCAAGATTTTATCTTTATATTTGCATTCATTTCGCATCATTCTCAGAAGCTACAACAGGAACACCTAAATGAGAGCAGAGATGTTAAATTTGTCACTGAAGTTTTCTTAAGGACAAATAAATGAAGTGGTTCTCTCTCTTTCTGTGAAGTGAATTTTCAGTCTTCATTAAAGACTAAATATCATGAGAAAAGACCTTAATCCAAACGTATATACAAAAATAAAAAATCGTGCCTCTTCCCTTATCACTGTATGGAATTAATTTTGTTTTAGTGCTTATAGGTTTACATCAGACTTTAGATATGCAAGTCTGTACTTAAAAAATGTATGAAACACCTAATACATAAGCTATCATCAGCGCTTCTTTAGTTATAATATTATCGTGGGTCCTGCCTCCCTCCTGCCTTCCCTCCCACATCTTCTGCTTACTCAGTAGGTCACAGAAAAACAAGGGCACAGATGGATTCTTTCCAACTAAGGTATAATTAAAATAAGTGGAATGGATTTACATGGTCTGATATGGAAAATCATCTGAAACAGATCAAATAAAAAAGAAATTTGCACACAAATATGAATCTTTGTACAAGACATTGTAACTCCAGTATAAGGCAAAGAGAAGAAAGCTCTTGTTTACTGCTTCCTTTTTAATACAAGCTTTAAGAATAAAGATACCACATAAGAGGATGCGCATGTCTGTTGGAAACGTCAAAAAGAAGCTTTATTACTATGTTTACTGGTGAGCATCTCAGCAAAGTGGGCTGCAAAACTAAAAAGACCTATTCTGGTTCCTTTTTCAACTGTTTTATGTGTTATTATATAATAAATATATAGTTTTTAAAAGAAAACAGTGTTCTGTTCTGTCACAATGACAACTTAAAAACAGAAATTTACTTGTATTCTTGTTCAATATAAGTAAAACTCAAATAATCCTAGCAGCAGTACCATTAAGTGTCAGTGAGGAATGGTTTATAAATTCCAGCTATAATTTTCTCTTGTCAAATACCCTTCATTTTTCGGTAGCAGCATTCAGTATCTAGGTTGAGGTCTTTTTTCACCCAAGAAATAAGAATTTTAGTACTGAAGACAACTCTTAGATACATTAGAATGTCTTTTCTCATGGGGGAAATCGTGTCACTAGGAGTTTTATAAACCACAAAGATGGCTGCAATTTGTTCTAATCATAGATCTTTTTAAAACATTTCCTTACTAATGAGACACCTTTACAAGTAAGAGGCCAAGTTATAAGTATATATATATATATATATATATATATATATATATATATGCATATATATTTATATATATACACTTATAAGTGTATATATATATAAATTTTATATATACTTAAATTTTTAAATTAATATACTACTTGTAAGGTGTATTGTAGTGTTTTCATAACAGTTTTCAATGATAATTTTACTTATAATTTCCAGCTCATTGAATCTCAGAAATAAAAATAGAAGATTTGTCACGCAGTCTCCTTCGTATCTAAATATTCATTCCTCAGATTCAAGCCAGACAGAGAATTCAGAAGAGTGAAAATACAGGTGTTCCAGATACACAAAAGAATATTTTGCTTCTTTCAGGGACAGAAAAGTAATAGTGTTTAATCAAAATAATATCTTAGTTTACTATGAATCTATAAATACTCACTTCAACCTATATCTAAGTTATCATGCCTTAACCAAAGTAATATAAAATAAAATGGATCTTTTACAGCTAAACATTTAGGTAAATTTGATAAATATTTGTTGAAGCAAATGAAATAAATGGTCATTCACCAATTTAATGATTTATTTCCAGTTATTCACCCACTAGATGTCATCATTGAGTACAATGATTGAGTTTAACTCCAGTGGAGTTCCAAAGGCACATATAACTTCTCTTTTTCTTTCTTTTCTTTTTTTAAAGTTTTCCCCCCTTTAATCATTATATACACCACCCAAGGGTAATATATATATATGTATGCATCACCCAATGGTTACACTGAGCGTGGGAATTTTTGCGCACACACACGTGTCGCGTCACCTTGATACTCCCCTTTCCTTATTTCACTCTCCCACTCCATTACTCTTTTTACTTCTGTTTTCAGTTTTCAATCAAACACCTTCTTTTTGGTGTCCATTACAATAGGTTTTATTTTCACACTGTATTCAATTCAACTCAACTGATTTAGATGAAATAAATATGTCAAAGCAATATTTTTGCCCATTCAGACTGTGATAAGAAAATGTCATCATTCAGTTTATAAGGAACAGAAATTCATTTTAGACTATGCTGAAGCCTGAGAAGTCAAAAATTAGAGATCTGGCAGACTTCGAGTGTATGAGGGCTTACTTTCTTGTTCACAGATGACACCTCCTGAGTCCTCCCAAAGTCTAAATGGCTAGTGAGAACTATGCGACCTCTTTCCTAAAGCCACTGGTCCCAAAAACCACCCATCCTAATGCCATCTTCTTAATTTGGTGATTTGGTTTCAATATAACAATTTTGAGGGGACATGAGCATTCAGATTATAGCAGCTATTGTGCATCAAAATTAAAACAAATGAGGAGATAAGCATCTTTGAACAAATCTCAGATAATCAGATGAAGATACTACTGCAGAATTAAGCTTACTACTGTTTCTTCGGTCATCAATACCATTAACTATTGGTTACAAGTTGTATAATCAAGGAAGCTCTGCCTCTGTGTTTCCTCGCATCTAAATTAAAGTTGTTAGCTGGAACCTAGTGCCTACATTTATAATCCGCCTACTTGTCCAAGATAATGATTTCTCTATGTTCTTTTCTGCTTTTTCTCGGAGTTTCTTCTTTCAGCAATGAAACGTTGGAAGTTTAACAGGCTACCAAAGCAGGGCCTAATCTAATATCCAGACTCTTGTTTCAATGCTGTGTCCACTATAATTATGTTTCCAAAAGTTTTTATCACGATAGATTTAAGATGCAGAAAATGAAAGAAGACATTGGCAACATTTTTGTCCACAAAAGAAAAACTGAGAAAAGACCTGCAAATCCTCTACTATCTCCCCCTACCTCACCTGAGGGACTGTGCGGAGACATGAGAGGAGAGACTTCACCGGCTGAAGATGAACTTAAGAAAAGACTTCTGAGACAAAGTCTAAACTATGCTGTCTTTCCAAGTTGACATTAACATTTGGAGCGATATTTCTACACAACGCAGAGGCAGCAATCATTGTCGCGGCTTGAAGACTGACTACAGTGGAGAGCGACTTATTTTGGGTTTGCATCTTGCAACTTCCACGAATACCGCTGTTCACAGAGACAACGCCACGCATCATTCTGTAGCGGGAGGGCTGAGGACCAGTCTGAGCAGGCGAGGGCTCAGCCTTCATGTGTCCCAGGCTTTATCTCAAGCTGGGGATGCAGATCTGGGACACGTATTTCCTACTTACAACTGCCTCCTCTGCAGGCCAGCTGTCCCCTGCTTCTTGCCTCATCTATCCCACGGCCTTGCTCGGGTCTCTGCACGCTTGTTTTGAACAAAAATATCCCTTGGGAAAATAAAATTTACAGGGATTACTGAGAACAACAGGATATGTCAATTTTATTGCTCAATAACTTTGAGTTATGGATTTTTTATGAGCAAGATTTTGCAAGAGGACAAAAATATAATGAGGCTTAATGTCTTCCGAGGCTAATACAGGTACTCAGAGAATTTCTAGAGGCATTTTGCAAAATCTTGGGGGCATAATATATTTTAGCTTTCTAAGATCGAACCATTACAAGGTAACTAAGCATGATAAACTTTCGAATGGGCTGCCAGTCTAATCAGCTCTTCCACTTCTCTTTCCAGAGTACAAAAAAATATGTTTGTAAAATGAAATTACATGGGTTAGAACACAAATAAAGATATTGGCTTAAATGTTATCTTGAGACTAAAAACCCAGATTATTGATTTGTATAAGTGTCTCATTCATACATTTAAGAAATATTACCATGCAATATAATAGAAGGAACAAAATAAGCATGCACTTTTAGGTGTGGAATTAAAAATCCCAAGAGAGCTAGATTTTACACAATGACATTGACATTATAAAGTAACAACAACTGTTACTGTTTCAAAAAGAAGAGCTATACTGCGGCATGTGCGTAAGATAGGAATCGGATTTCTTCATTGAAATAGGGGAAGGAAGCGGTAGTAATAAGAGACCAAGAGATGAAACATGACGATACTATTTCTAAAGGTTAAAGTCAAATAAAAGAGAACACCACAGCGGAAGATGTTAATATGAAAAGCTTCTGTAGGTGTTACCTAAGTAGCCAACATAAAACTACAGAAGTCCAATGGAGAGTCGCTCTAAAATCATTTGCTAGTCATTGATTAAGAATACAGTAGCTGGTGTTAAAAATGTACAAAATATCAACTTATAAATTTTCTTTCGGAGCACATTTTTGCAATCTTAACTGCTCCAGCAATTGTTTTTGTTTTGTATTAGAAATAGAAAAATACCTTAAGGAAGAAAAATTCAAGCAATGTTGTCTACATATGAACTTTTTAAGAATCATGTGCACAATGAGGTATACCAGAATTTAATAACTTAATATATTGCTACTTTAATTCCTGCTAACATGAGGCATACCAAAACTTAAGAGTTTAAGAAGATTTCAACTTTTTAAATGACCCATCAATAAGCGGGCAGCTGGAATGAAAAGCAGATTCATGGAACAAGTACAAATGGTCAACAAGCACAAGAAAAAGTATTCTTCATAACTAAATATCACAAAAATGCAAATAAAAACAACGTTGTGGTTTCACCTCATTCTATTCAGAGTGGCCTACATCAAGAACTCAAAACCAAGAATTGTTGGTGAGCATGCAAAAAAGTAGGAACTGTACTCCACTGCTGGTGGGAATGAAGACTGTACAATCATTATGGAAAGCAGTCTGGAGTTTCCTTAGGAAGCTGAGAGTGAACAAGAGAGAGATGACTGCACAGCTGGCACTGGTGATACTCCATGATGACCACCTACCTCCACATTAGGGTGCGGAACTCCCAGGGGGATCATTCTGAATGCTTTAGTGAGCATATTTTTGATACTGAAACCCATCCATTAAATAGAGCATGTTTCAGCCAAAACTCCACACTCCACCTCTTCAGACTGGGCTCTGTTTTAACATGAATGGGCTACAAGCAACATGGAAGGTTAGCCTGGTCAGAACAGGGATTTCCTTGGCTTCGTTTGCTCTTTCCTCTGTGGCCGCTGAGACAAAAGCTGGACCTTAATAACACTCAGCTGACAACTGTGAAGAACTAATCTACTCCCTTGAATACATTGCTTATGTAAGTGATAACATATCAGAGACGTGAGATCCTTAGGATTATCACTTCTTTTAAATATTTTGAATAAATTAAATATAAGTAGTATAATGTATAGTTGTTGTGATGCTGGAACTTAAAAATCTAAAGAACAAGATACCTGAGGTCACTATACTTACATTCTGATTTTTTGCACTAATGATTTCAATGTTTTTTTAAATTTTTATTTTTGGCTATTTTTGAGATTAGCTATGACCATCATTTTTGCAAGTTTTCTTTAATTGAAAACGATTCAGTTGAAATTATTATCAGTTCAGAACTGAACACAATCACCCTAAAATGCGTATCAATCACATATACATAGCAACAGAACTCTTATCCAAATACTGTATTTTTTCTACACCCAAAAGAACTCGTCTATTCTTTCAACTCATTCCAATAAAACTGCTCTCTAATTTCTCACAGTGACCCAAAGGGTCAAAGGGTGTCTGACTTTTATTTACATGTAACCCCTTAAATCCTTAAATGTACATTACTCTGAAGATACTTCTTTCAGGGTAAACTGAAGACACATATGAATTAAAAATTAATTCATCACAGAATTCATAAATCTCTTTAGTCATGTACAGATATAACCCTAATTGAAAAAAAAGTTTTAAAAATTCACAGAGATTGCCAGGGATAAGCAGGCCCCTCTGGATTACATCCCGTAAGTATAGAAAATGGCACAGAAGACCCTTGAACTGCAAAGTCTTACAGCCAATTGTTTTAAAAGATGAAACTATGACACTGCTATTCCATGCAGAATCCTTTGCGACTTTTCTATCCCCTAGTGAAACTCAGTCTAGAAGGAACAATCAACATTGGACAATCAAATATGCACAGAAAAGATTAAATCTAGTAAACCACTAACTAAAACAAAAAACACTCTTACTGTTTTTCCATATTTTAAATGTTGTCTGTGAACAAATAATCATGCCTTATCCCGGTCATGAATATATTAATGAAAAATGATACCACTTTTAGTTCCTATAATTATACCCATAATTCCACACGGTTCATAAAAGTATAGCATTCCTGAAATAGGATATCAATTTTAATAGACTTTTTATCTATGAGACAATTTGGGAGGATGAATTCAATTATTTTTTATGATTAGTTCTGAAAATTGAATTCTAAAAGCTGTAACTCAGTCATAGTCAGTGTGATAGCTGACAAAATGGGCCTATGAAAACAATTTGAACAAAAATGAAACTGAAATTGACATAACTGACATGAAATGTATTAAGTAAATATGTGATTTCTTTGATGAACTTAATAGATAAGAAGAAAGAAAATGCAACACTTGTATACATTGATATTCCTTTTTAGTCTCCATCTTTAAATTTCTTGATTTCCTCTACTCAGAATATTTTATCAGTTATATACTGAATGTCAATATTTTTCAAAACACAAAATAATGACTTTCCTGACCTGAGCAATTGCAATCCTGTCACCCTTCAGGTGTGTCACCAAAGTGTGCTGAAATTCAGATAGCAAATGTTTCCAAAAGAACAATGTGGTTTCCTACAATCTCTCATCAACTGAGACCTTAACCTCACATGTGGCAAACATTCAAATCATTCAATTATTACACTTGTATTAAAATTTAAATGGAGTGATCAGATGAATTAGATTCTTCTGATTATTCTGCCTCGTTCAACATCACTAGGTTCTAATCGGATTTCAAGTTCTTGAGGAGCTAATTTGTCATTTCTTCAGGTAACACTTTCTATCAAGATCTCAGATTTTTAAAAATTGTGATTTCTTAGAGCTTCCAACAACTGTAGTCAGATTGTAAGTTGTCATAAAAAATACTAGACTTCTTTTTGCAAATCTATTTCTATCAACTGTACTTTGCCTGAATTTTATGATTTCCATCTTAAACAGTGTGGATGCATCTACCCCTGAGTCAATTTCCATTTGATAGGATAAATTTTACCATATCCATTGGGTTCTCACAGAGTCATTGTTGCTCATAGTTGTTTCCTCTCAAGAGTATTCTAATCATGATATCTATCGAGTGCATCTGAACTATAGGAACAACAGGTTGGTGTTTTCTCAAGGTTCATGTGTAAATCCTAATTCTCAAGGGGGTCATGCTAGAAGGTCAAATCTTCTGCAAATGTCCATGTCATGAAGGTGGAGCCATTATGAGTGACATTAGTACTTATATGTGGAAAAATTAAAAATAATCAGATCGATGATTTGTCTCTTGGCTATAGTAGAACACATAATGAGAAAAGATCTGTACATGAGCCAGAAAAATGGGTCTGCATCATATGCCAAATCTGCTGTTACCTTGACCTCAGAAATCCCATCCTACAAAAGCAAAAAAAAAAAAAATGTTATTTAAATTATATCTTTATGGTATTTAGTAATAACCGCCAAAATGAAAATGTTGTTACTCCATAGTATTTGACCACCACTTGCCACCTCTTGTGACAGTAATCAGGGCTGTGACAAATGCAGGTGACACGTCATGCCATTCACCCCTAGTAAATTTACTATCAACGAAATCCCCTGAGTGTTTTTACTCTTCACATAAAATATTTGAATTCTGTCTCCCATTTCCAGTAGTTAAATGTTGTATGTGGTTTGTTCACACAAATATAGTGATTGTTTACATTTTGTAGAATATATTATAATGGGAAGTATGTAGGAAAGAGAATGTGCTTTATACTTCAAAAAGTTAGGAGGAAGAATTTTTGAAGTTTTCCTCAAGAAGGGATGATAAATATCTGAGGAGAGAGATATGCTAGCCTGACCTAAGCACTAAAAAAGTATATATATGTCCAAAATTGTATTTTAGTATGTTTATATTTTTGTAATGTTAGCAAAATGCATTAAAATATAGCATATATATTTTTTTTCCAGAAGCAAAATAATTTTCTATATTATAAAATTGTAAAAGAGAAGTATAAAATTTCTGACTTAGAAATGAAACCTTAGCAAGTCCAAAGTAAAAATCTTGCTGAACAAAGTTGAGCAGGAAAGAAAAAATATTACCCAGTGTACTGCACTAAAACAGACTCAGAGTCCGAACTTCACTAAAACAGGAGGGGATATCTAATTGCTAGTTAGAACGTAGGTCAGGTCGAAAGTACTACTGAATGGCTTTCTCCTAACACAAATTAAACTTTCTTCTGTCTTTATTGCAGGGGGTAAGTTTACAACTAGAACCAAATCAACCACCAGCCTTAGGCGCTACCAAAGGGATGTGATATTTATGAAAGATTATGTTTCAAAGAGATGGTTCCCTAGAGTGAGAAAGCAGCTATTCCTTGAAAAAGAGAACCCAGGTTTGTAAAACTAGCAAGAGGCTTAGAAAAGAAAAAAGAAGATTTATATCAAAAAATCTCAGAAAAAAGTGTATAATTCATTACAGGCTTCCTAAAGTGAGTCCCCTACATTCTTCCACTAACACTGGGGGTAGTCAGGGGTCTCAGGAATCAAACTGAGGGAGGTGCATGAACCTGTTTTATAACATGTACCTTTAATTCAACTTCTTTGTTCACAATAAGCCAAATTAAATGAAATAAGATAATTATTAGCAAATACTTAACATCTCCTTATCTCGACATTCTTCTATCTGTAATAAAGATGTTAATATGTGATTCAATAAATTAATTGTGAAGTTATAGTGAGATACTGTGGATAAAACCCCCAGTCAGAACATGGAAGTTTACTTTGGAATTAGTCATTATTTTTATTACTATCATTAACCATGGTACAAGCCTTGCTCCATGTAGTGTAACCTTCTACTCTGACAAGTTGACTTAATAGTTATTTCAAAATAAAATGAAAAAAACCTTTAAACCATGTGTTCTAGCAATAATTTGCATTGTTATTATCTCTGTGTTTATTAATTACTGACACACGTGAGCTTCTATACTTTAAAAAAAACACACACATTTTTGGTCCTGCTTCAATAACATTAAAATTGGCTTTAAGACAGAATATAACAATCTCTTTTCCACAAATATACATTTTACAATTAAGCATGTTCTCATCTAACGAAATACTCTGTTTTAGTGCACACTTCCTTTCCTTATATTGATATTTTTGGCACTGGAACTATAGGCTCTCAAATCCCATAATTGTTTAATAAACTGGGAAGTTTCTACACGACAATATGCTGTTTCCAGGTTTGAGGGATCAAAAGTTAATAGTCCAAATTATTAAATAAACACAAACCATGTAAGTGTGGTGTTAAATTAATACTCCCATTCCTGTGAGATAACTAGATGAGTGAAATCCATTCTGTTTTTGAAAAATAATGCTGGCACTTTGTTGTAAAAAAAGATATCTTTTAAGGTGCTAGATGCTAACTGAGAGAAGTAAATTAAACAGTTTATAATGTATTTAAGCAAATTATACATTTTAATATGTATATCTGTGAACAGGAATAGCCAGGAATAATTATATATGCACATATGTAAACATATATATATATATATATATATATATATATATATATATATATACTTATACATATACATCTATATATGTTGAATAACATTTATTACATGGCCAATAAGGCAGCATAATAAGAATTATTCAGATACCATGGGACATTCTCTGATGCTAAGTAAATCTGAAAATACAGATCTATATGGTAAGTAATCAAATCTTAGGCTTACAAGAAAAGTTCCATTCTTAAATAGTTAATTGCTCATTTTTCCTTTCCCTTTTAGAGCAATCCTTTCTTAAAATGTCACAAATAGACTAAACATTTCTACAAAATGTGGGTCACTATTGGCTGCTAGTGTTTTATTCAGAATTCTGTGTTTAAGATTTGCTAATCATCAATAAATTTCAATTAATATGTTCAAGCTATCTATTAGGCTATCAATATCATTTTACAAGTTAACAAATACTTTATAAACACTTTATTCTTTAAGATAGAATGTGAAGTTCCTCAGGAGTAATACACAAGGAACCAATTATTGTTCAGTGAAGCAGAATAATGATCCCATGCAGTCAAAACCAGTCAGAACCGGTTTGAACCGCTTAGAGCCAGTCAAAACCAGTCAGAAACTGTTTGAATGGGTTTGAGCCAGTCAAAAGCGGTAAGAACTGGTTTGAACCGGTGTGAACGGGTTTGAGCCAGTCAAAACAGGTCAGATCCGGTATGAAACAGTTTGAGCCACTCAAAATCGGTCAGAACCAGTTAGAACCGGTCAGAAGAGCTTTGAGCCAGTCAAAACCGGTCGGAACCAGTTTGAAACCAATGGAGA